>JAAGNO010002506.1:70525-104348 GCA_033439905.1 Ceryle rudis
AAAAAAAAAAAAAAAAAAAAAAAAAAAGTTTTAAATTTCTCTACAGAAGCCTGAATGTAACCTCTGGGCTGATGTCCTGAAATCTCCCATGCAAGGGTTCTCTATAATCCTAACAATACTTTGTAATGATTTCCAAAGAGCAACTGATTTTGACACACACCTTGCAATTTTTGGAGCAATTTTTAAGTTTGCTTAGGACTTTTGCTGTAAATCCATTTATGCTCCAAGATGCACAATTTTGCAATTAAAATTAATTTCCAGAAGTATTTGTGAAATCACAAAATCATCTTTTCTACCAGTAGATTGTGAGTTGCCATAAAAGACTCAGGGTGAAAACTCGATTGCACTAAGACTAAAATTTTACCGTTGCTTTAAATATTTTGCCTACTGTTCCTCTGATGGACAGGGCTGCTGAAGGACTGGTCGAGTCAGTCATAAAAACCTACGTGAGTGTCTTAATCCCTCCCTGGGAAGTTTGTGCACGAGCCCTGGCCAATAACGCCGTTCTCCTTCATGGGTGTTCACCTCTGCCAACCGCCTTGCCCAGCAAAGAGGCTTCACCAGTGCAGCTCTGTAATTATATAGACCACTTACGTGCTCCTGCTTGGCTTCTCATGGATCACTGCAACAGCTGCCGTGCTTACACAGGCCAGCGTTGGGAAAGAATAGCATCTTTTTCTGCCTTGGTCCAAAGCCCACTCAATTCAGTGGAAAATTAAGTTCAGTGGCCTCAAACCAGGTGCTGTTCCACCTCAAATCAGATGTTTTTGCCGCTGCTGGTGTGTAGCCCTTGGCAGTGATACTGCATAGCAGTTTTAGATGTTGGCCCAGTTAGAGCACCTGAAGCAAATCCTTGGTCATTTATGATTCACCTGCAGTAAAATGGTTTTCTTTTCCCAGCTTTAACAGTGGAAATGTTTGAGTTTTAATTCTTAAGTCTGTAGCGAATTTAAATGAAGGAAAAGGGGATAGATTGTATCTTGACTACTTGGTGGGAATCCCTCTGAAAGTGTCCATCTCTTTCTAGCTTCTAATTCAGAAAGGCTGGCCTACTTGTTTAGTCTGGCAACCGATCGCTCAGAAGTGAGATGAATCATCTCCTCAGTCAGGATTTCCAGTCAATGGTATTTAATAAATTAGAATTTAATTATGGACACTTTGTGTTTTAGTAAAAGTTGCTCTGGGTTTCGTGCTGTTCTGGTTTCCTAATGGCCTTTTAAAATAAAACTTCACCCCTTGTGCTCTGAAGTCACTGCACACCTCAAACAGGGCTCTAGCTCAAAACAAATAATTTTTTAATAAGAATTTAGATACTGCAAGTAATGTGCTCCCCAATCGTATGATGTATGGCTGTGATGTATGATGTCTAACTCGTGTGAAAGTTGTATTAATGCCAGTAGAGACCAGGGCGTTGCAGCCATTAGCAGTAGATGTAGTAGTGACTACTCCTAAAACATTACTTCCCTGGATTTGAGAGTTTTGACCTTTATGTAGCAAGAATTGTTGAAATGTTTAATTGTTAAAATGCTGAAAAATACATGATACCAAAGATCATTATTTGAAAGATAATATTGCTAGGTTTGCTCTTCCTTTTGAATGTAAAATCTTGCATTAACCTAAAACTTTCAATGTTAATAATTCGTTTTTGCTGCATTTTCATCCACTGGCATCCCTGAAGAGGAAGCCACTTTAAAGAACTAGCTTAACTAATCTTGATCCTTTCCTGGCATGAATTCCTCTGCTGGAAAGCTGAGCTGTTTGTACTTTATTTCTTCTTTAATGCAGTCTCTGTTCTTTTTACTGACATATGGTTTCCTGAATTACACTTTGCTAACTAGTAAAAAAAATATGCTTCATTCTTTCAACTAATTACTTTATAATTCCCTCACATACTTGTATTTGGGCATGTAATGGAAAGAGAAAGGAAAGCAAAGCCACTGTTTTTGGAGGAAATCTAATACTTGAGGAACGCTGGAGGTGCAGAGATGGGAGGGAGTTCACCCTCCCTTTGCTCCACATCCCCTGGCTGTAACTACGCGTGAGTGCGACCGGGTAAAGCCGGACTCCTCTGTGGGCAGAGGACCAAAGATTGGCTGGTGGACTTGGAGGCTGGCTGGCTGGCTGCTCCCTGGCTTAGCCAGAGCTGCCTTCGTGCATGGTTTTTTGGCAGCGAGTACAAGAGCATCCCATTACCCATTTGCTTTCCATAGAAGGTGGCTGGGTTACACATGGAAGGGCTTCCAAGGCTCCATAGCCTTGCAAGCTTTTGTTTGCCACGTGGGAGTAAAACCTTGGACTCTATTTGGTAATTGTATTGCCTTAATTAATAGCAGGCAAGCAGGTTGCATCTGGCTTGGTATGTTCTTGTAGCAATTCTAGGCAGAATTGGTAATGAAAATAGTATGGTGAGCAAGCATGAAGGAAGGCCCCAGTAAGTCATTAAAGTTTTTCAGTCCCCTAAAACATCAAAGTTGGAATTACATCACTGGGTTGGCCAGTGAAACTGGAGAACTCGTCTCTTAACAGTGGGGATAATTAAATAGTGGAGTGGCATACCTAGACGGGGTGGGATGTTTTGTCACTTCGGGTCTTTATGTAAAGGCAGATTCTCTCTCCACAGTGCTCTGCGGCATGGGCAGGAGCCATGGATGGCGGTGAGAGAATTAGTAGGTCAAATTGTGATGTGTGTTGGGCAGTGGCTCAGGCTGAAAGAAGGGAGTGTGAAAGTGTAGTATAAAGCTGTAATTGTAAATTGAGTCACATGCATGAAATTATACTGAAGCTGTGATCTGGGGTGAGTTTTCTGTAATGGCATATGCAGGTGTGATCAGCCTAAAATAACAGATGGTGGCTGCAACTCAGAAGTAAGCTAGCTACCTCTGAAATAGCAATTTATTGTTTTGACTAGAGAGATGTTTCCAGGAGCAGAAAATTAGAAAGCACACTACTGAACCCACATGCAGGTGACCTGCTGCCCTGTTAAATGTCTGTGCATGTTGGAGCCATGACTGCTTTCATGGTTTTAAGGATGGCAAAAGAATGGCCACAATCTTTGTGTAACTTGATCAACATTTTCTCTGGGACTTGAGCAGAAAGCATGAATCCTTCCCACCCCCAACCTCAGTGCTTCAGAGCCTGGAAGTGAAAAGAGGCTTCTCTGTAGTCTTCATCTTTCCAGGATATGTTCACTAAAAAGGCCATGGCCCAATTTTTACAGACTGATGTGTGTCCCGAAGCAGCAATGCTGTGTATGTGTTAATTGTCCATTGTGACTGAACACTTTGTTTCCTTCTCCTGACTCCTACACTCTTCTGTGCTGGCAGAAGGGAGGTGGAGCAGTCTTGTGGCTGTTCTCTGCATCCTGGTAGAGCAAGCAGATGTCAGGCAGGACAGAAAGAAGTAGGATACCACATATGGGTTGGGTAGGAGTGTTTTCCCAGGACACTTGCCCCTTTGGATCAATCATTTGATGTGCACACCTCCCTTGAAGTTGCCGCCCAAGAATGTGACGAGTTTCATAGTCAGTGACTGAACAAACCTGTGTCTTTGGGAGATGCAGATAGCAGGAAAGCAGAAAGCCGGAAGGAAAGTCAGTCTGGGACACAGCAGAGAGGCTTCCTAATTTGTTTTGGTCTTTGCTGAGTGGTTGAGGGAGTTGCTGCTAAGCGTTGTTGGAAGTTCATTTCAATTTTCAGTAGCTTTTTTGAAAGCCAGAATTGCTTCTGTGCTCTTTATGGTTCTTCTGGAAGTAGAAGAGAAGGGGGTAAAATGGAAAGAGTGGGACAGCAGATGCTGTTTGTTTTAGAGCAGGATTATCCAGCTTCTAATTGAATTCTTGCTTCATCCATCTCTGGTCCTGGCAGCTGACAAAAGCAAGAACATACCAAGTTAGACTGGTATCTGCCTGCATTTGAGTGAATCTGTTTTCCACAGGTCAAAGCTTGGGGAAGCTCCCAGGAACCTGTCTCCCTCCACCTTCCCCAATACTCTTCATCTTAATGTAATGCATTTTTAGAGTTTAGATGGCTAACAATTACTTCTACGTGTGGAAACTTGAAAAGCCCATCTCCAAGGCCAGAACTGTTTGGCCGAGGCCAGTTCGGCTAGGCACTAAGTATGAGAAGTCTCCATGACTGCTTTGTGATGCTGGGCGACTCACCAGGACACAGGTTCACTGCAAATTAATCAAATAGTAATGAGGCTGCTGCTTTTTAATTCAGATTTTGTTCTCCCGTGACTTTGGGGCTAGGATGTAACCAAGGCAGCTAAATATGCTTTTAATTAGTGCTGGTTGAAGTATTTGAGTGAAATAAGCACTGAAGGGTTACATCTTTAGGGTGTGATTTGTAGTTTTGCTAGGAGCTGCTTCACTTCTTTGGGTTAGGTTTTTGGCTGTTATCACCCAACATAGCATCACTGGAGCTAACAGACTGGCAAAGTTTGACCCATCCTTTCTTCTTCAGTGGAGGTGAAATTATTTATCACAGCAGGCTCAAAACAGAAAAGACGTGCAGTTTTCTCTTGAGCAATATGCTATATTTGTGTGTTATCTCCTACTTTGGCCAATCTGTTTCTGTGTGTCAGTGATAACACTTGAAAGATCTCCACTTTTCCACCTTTATCATTTTGGAGGCTGGTAGGAGACCATGTTGTCAAATGTCTAAATATCTTCATACCACATTATTTTAACATTTGAGTTGCTTTATTTATAAGACAATGAATTATGTGGCATTCATTTCCAGTCATAATTTACATTGACTCACAGTATTTTTAAGGCAGAGTTGCTAGAATTGCTTTCAAAATCTCAAACATTTGAAGAAAATAGACTGTTGGGAAAAAAAAGTATCGTGATACAAAAAAACAGTGTTAAATGTGATTATGCCTGGATGTAGAAGTCTTATAGAAATACTGACACTGTTTTGAGAATGAAAAATGAGAAAATTAGGAAGCTAATAACCTCTTAGGGTGTAATGATCCTTTCCCAAATATCTCTGTTAATGTTTCATAGCTATTACATGAACTAGTTCTCATCAGATTATATGATGTTGGTTTTCCCTTCAGTAAAGGGAAGAATCCTTTGAATAATACCACTCGGATGACTGATTCTCAAGTGTCAGCATGTCTCTTCCACCTCCATTGGCCTCTGTGGTAAAGCAAAAAGATGCTGAGCTCTTTTGGGATGTGTGCCTTACAGCATTAAATTAAATGCCAAGGGATCCTATTTTTGACATTGTATAGGTGACCAAAGGGCTGACATTGAAATACATTTAATGTATGGAGTTCTTAGTTAGATGTTCACACAGCATCCCCAGGGACAGGACTGTAGCTCTGGAGGGTGGCAGGGACTGGGGAAAACACGGCATCATCTGCAATTCTGCAAAGCACTGCCAATTTTTCTCTTCCCTAAACAATAAAACTGGCTTCCACTTAGTGCAAGCTAATAGCTCATTACAGAACTTCTGAATAAATATCCTGCTTCTTGACTCAGATGATTGCAAAAGGTGAAGTCATGCTGTTGATACAGCGCAGGATCTAGAATGATAACCTAGGAACAGTTTCCCTTTGCTGCAAGGGAGTATATTAACGCACAAGCTTTTGATAATGTCTCGGGTTATTTTAGCCCAAAGACTCTCTCATGGTTCTCTCCAAGTCTTAAACTGAAGAACTGCAGTTCTGCCATGGGCACAACCCTAATTGCCTTTGGGCGGAGTTCTAATTCAGAGCCAACTTCAGTCACAGCGTGGCTCTGGTCTCCCAGTACTTCCTTTTCCCGTGTCAATTTTGCTATTGGTGCTAATTTGATGGAGAACTGGTGCAATGGTGACACGACTTCCTTGTGGTCATCTCTGCCTGCCTGCAGGCAGAATGAAGGAAAGGAAGAGATTTCCAGACAGGTGGAGCTGTGCCCTTCATGAGCTGTTCCTCTGCACTCCCAGCCCTGCCTCTCAACTGGCTTGCAGGGACTTCTCTGCTCCATGCTGGCCCTGTTCACTGGACTGTGCTGATTCCCAGTAGCAGAGCACCGCTGAGCTCAAAGGTCCCTCCAGCTATCCCAGAGCATTGTTATCAGAGGGAAACATTTGCCATCTTTGAGTTTAGATTTACAAGTGTACTTGGGTAGATGTGTTGGTTCTGCACAGGCCACTGTCCATGCAAGTCTGCTAGTGTGTTGCATTTTACTGCAAGGGTGGAAGAAAGGGTGTGATGCAGAGCAAGATCTGGGTTTTACGCATCTTTGGGTGTGTGGGAAAACATTGGGATGATGATCACATGCCTGGAAGCTTGTGCCTACTGAACCTGTAGCAAATAATTGTTGCTTGAACTTAATGCTTCCATGCACCATTGGAGCGGCAGTAAAATATAACCTATGGTGCATTGTTAAGCATGAGCAGGCTGATGACCTGCATAAAGATGCATTTTGGTAAACACTGAGCACCTTCTTATTTACTCAGGATTCTTGGCATTCCCTAGTCTTAAAATGGAAATGCAAATATCATGGTTACTCTTGACTATTATGAGCAGGAAATGCCGGTACTTAAATAGCTCCTGCTGTCTAAGTCTTATTTATTGCTTCCATTTTGAAAATTATTCTGGTTTTGCATGTGCTCTAATTTTGAAGCTTTTCCTGAATGGCTTTGAAGTATTTTGAAAGTTCTCCAGATCTTTCAAACTTCAAAGATTGATAGGGTTTTCTGTCTATCCTATATAAGTGATATAGTAGAACTGGGGATATAATAGAAATGATAGTTTAAAAAAAAAAGTATTAGAAAGCCAAACCTTTTCTTTAAGATTCCTTAAACCATTCAGAGAACGTGTGCTTTTGTTAGAGCGAAAAGTCCATGAATGCTGTGAATAGTGTTTTACAAGCCATGTTTCCTCAGGACACAAAGAAGGCAGCAAGAGGAGGAAGCAGAAGCAGAGGGAGGAACAGAAGAAGAAGAAGTCAACCAAAGGGAGTTACTAAAATGGACTTCTCTGCTATGCCAATAATAATGACAACTTCATGTTACATTTGAGCACACCTCTTCTGTGTATATTTTTTGATTGTTCACACTGCTAGCAAGGAAGTGACTCATGTTTAAAACTGTACTAAAATTGCACTATGTTATTCTTTTTAGTTTCCTGGAGTGGCTTTCTTGCCCGTCAGGTTAGGGAATTCGAACAAGGCTGATCTTGGTTAGAAGTGTGTTATGTTTGAAGATTGGAAAGCGTTACAGAATTTTACCTCTTTCTTCCCTGGGACTAAAACGACTCTAGTCTAGTGTTCGTTTATTTGTTTTGTAGGATATAAAAGGATTGTGCAAATGCCTGTTTGTTTGGCCTCTCTGGCGTCAACATCGGGCCTGTTGAAAGAAGAGTCCTATTCCCTGTTGTCACTGGGAATGGGGTTGAGACATGAGCTCTTCTAGGGTAATTTATACAAGCTTAATAAGTGACTTTTATGGCTGGTTGGTTTCTTTTAGTTTTTTTGGTTGTTTTTTTTTTTTTTTTCTTCCTCTTTTTCCCAAGCCTGGGCAGCAAAGGTTTGTCCCTGTGATTAAAATGTTCCTTCATTTTAAATTGTATCATGAAGTTATAGCCTCTGATTTTAAGAAACTTAGTGTAATGATGGTCTCCTGTAAGCACTCCTACTGATTTCCTTAAGCATAGTTGACTCCGGATGAATCACTTAGTGAAATCATTCCTTATTTTAAAACTTTATTTTCAGAACCTAGAGACAAATGATCTAAGCGCTACTTTAAAGCTGCTCTTTGTTTCTGCTGAGTAGGTTTTAGGTAACAAACATTTTTTCAGCATCTATGTAAGGTTTTATTAAGTTTCTGCAAAGAACTTAAATCTTTATGTAAGAAAGCATTTTGCATTGGTTTTATTGCAGGACTAATTTTTTTTAACTTGAAAAGATGTCTTCAATTTAAAAGAAATAGGTATTTCCTGGCAAGATTACTTTCTTGCATCCCATACTTGTCTCATGTGCATGACACATTGCTTCTCTTAACCTTTTAGTTTGTACAGAGCCCTTCCATTGCCATAAGCATTTACCTGCATGTTTCTTGTCAGTATGTTGCCTCTCCTTTTTAACCTCCAGGTAGGACTTAGCAGCTTATGGTTTTGTTTTGTTTCTTTTGTCTCCCTCTTGCCAATATGTTGTTGATGTAACAGACTTAAACCTGGCAATATTGAATGTCCACAGTTCCTGGAGAAACTCACTCGTCCTAACGTTTAAAAGATGTAGGAATGCATGTAACGGTGTAAAAAAGAAGCTAAACAGAAAAATCAAGTCTGCATTCTAGCATGGTTTGATACAACAAATTCTGGTGTCTCCGGTATCTGAACGGTTCAGCTTCAAATGCTTACATTACCCAGTGTAACCCTATGCAAACATATATGCATACGTGAACTCTGTTAGGATACTTAAATTATGGTTAATATGAAATAAGACTGAGTACCTGGTTTCTGTCACTTAAGTGCCACTTTTTTTTTGTTTTGTGCAGTGTTACTAATATTTAAAAATAAAGAAAATTCTCTTTATGCTTTGTTCTCTTGCGCTGTACTGTAGACTACAGCTGGCATCAGTTGTTCACGTTGAGTTTCAATTAAGCACAAGGAGAAGAGTCTGCATTCACAAAACGCCCACAAGCATACCAAGCTATTCCTTTTGCTAAATCTGTGAGCAAGTCGATACAGTCCCTGTGTCGGATGGCTCATACTGGAAAATGAGGGTTTCTTCTGGCTTGAAACGTCACTATGAGGAGTGCATACAGAGCCTGCATGTTTGCTGTGCAAGGAACATTCATCCTGAATAATACACAACATTTTGAACTGCATCCCATTTAGTACACTCTGGGAGAAGTCCCTCTCAGTACTTATGCCAGTTTCAAGCTATTAGTGCTCCTTATTTGTTGGGAAAATGGTGTGTGCTTTGGAAAAGAGGAGATGTGGAGGAGGGGAGAGGTGACACCATCATAGCGCGGGTCTCCCCCAGCCTGTCTCTGGGCTGTAAGCTGTGAGGACAGAGTGGCTCTGGATCAGGAATGTGCCTTGAAGAGTTAGAGCAGGATTCAGTACATAAATGTAGTCTTGACTCTGGTCTCTGTGTTAGGCTTAAAGGAGAAGGATAGAGCATTAATTAGTTAGGAGACCTGAAAGTAGGCTCTAAATTAGGAAGCCTGTCTCACCAAGGGCTTCCTTATTGCACTGGAAAGGTGCTGGTGTGTTTGAAGCTGGGCTCCTACACCCTGTGCCTCCCATGGGCAGAAACTGCTGGGAAAAACAAGAGTTCCCAGAGGAGGGAACCACAGGCATAATCTTTCCTATAACTACCTAGAATCTGCCCAAGCTTGTCCAGAAATTAAGAAATGCGGGCCCATGGCCATTAAGCCTAATTCCTTCCTTCTAAGCCTGATTATTTCTGGATTTTAACTGAAGGGTAGCTGCTTAACTGAGCACCATGAAGCAGAGTTGTCAGCTTGGGTGTGGCTCCGTGCTCACACGGTGATGCTGCTTGGAGGGTAGCCTGGATGTGGTGCCATGTCTGCCTCATATGTATGAACATGCACATATGTGTGGTCTTTGTATCTCAGCGCATCCATCTGCATGGTGGTGAAGGCTGCACGATGATAGAGTTACTTAAAGTATGTGTTGGGGCAGGAAAAATGCAGGTGGGTGTGAGACACCACAACTGATAACAGATGATGCTGGCCAAAGTGCGGCTGTGAATAGAGTGGCTGTGAATAAATGTATTGTGAAAGTTCCTGACCAACCTGCACGTCTGTGGAACAACTGAGAACAGACACAGAGATAGTTTAAATACAGACCTGACATTTAGAAAATGTATTGCAGAATGATTCTTTACGGAGCAGATACCTGGGCTCAGACACCCAAAGTGTTTTCAGTCCCCTAGTATCCCATTGAAAAGTTAAATGATCGGGGTAGAGAACACACAGGGAGTTGAGTAACAGCATAAGTAAAATGATACACTGAAACAAAACAATTTTATCTTAAGATAGGGGGACGCAATCAGAAACAAAATGCCACCAGGTAAGAGTTCTTGCTCCTCATTTGGAAGCTGCCACTATGAAAATGGTTTAAATTCAGTTGTATATCCACACCTTTTAGAGATGTACACAGTCTGCTCATTGAACTAAGGTTTGCTAAGACTCTGATCTTAAATAAATGATCTCAAAGCATGTAGGTGTGAAAATTATAATGTATTTTTCAAGTTTTTGCCCAGTCTGTGCTCTGTGTTGGGCTTGCAGACAGCCCTGGAAACGACACTTCTAGAGGTAACACAAACCTCTGGTTTTCTCTTGTCAGTTTGGCTGTTGTTACAGAGACTTGATTTTTCCCCAGATTTCAGCACCATCTCATGAGCCTTTGTATATATTTGTTGAAATAACATGCTGTAAAGCTACTTCTTTTGAAAAGAGGAGAGTGAGATACCCTGAAAACGTGCAGTAAGGTTTAGGGAAACACGAAACTGCCTGTTTTCTCCAGCACATCTGAAATGTGTGACTCGTGCCTACTTGTTCTTCAGGAATGTTCCTAGATGTGTGCCACCAAACTGCTGCTTATCAAATGGTGGGATTAGCTTGTTACTATATTGAATGTCATTGTTTTATTCTACCTATACAGAAATGCATTAATTTCCATTGTTTTGTGCGGCACTTACGCAGGACTGTTTACTCCTGTGATGTGTAAGTTAGTCCTTGCTGCATGTCAGATCTCTGTTCTCTTCCTTCCTATGCAGTCCTGCTCCTTTATGTCCAAACCTAGCTCGCATTTTAGTGTTTTATCATGTTACCTTGCTTGGAGAGCACCTTACTCCCCTGTAACTCACATAGTGATGAGGGGAGGGGGATGGTACAATTGCCCAATATGGGCTATATTTAATTCTACTCTTCCCAATGAGCAAGTTGGCGTCTGGTCTTAAGAGACTTTTTATCCCTATTTGCAAAACTTTGCTTATTGCTACCTGTAGCACTGAAAACTCTAGGCAAGGCAACTTTCCACTGAGGAGAATTAAAACAGAGCACTTAAAGCCACATTCAGATACCAGTTTTAATAATTCTATTTTAAAATAGGATTGATTCATCTGCCTGGAGTCAGCACCCTTTGACTTCTCACAAGTTTTTCTAGCCAAAAAGGATGAGGTGGGGTGTTGGGAAGTGTCAGGTTTGTTAAGTACCTTGTTGGTGCCCTCTTAGCCACCAGCTGTTAACTACTGACACTAGGAGAAGCACTTTCAATGGGGCTGAGCTGACCTGAGATGAAATTTCCTGCTCAGGTTGCCTTGCTGCTTCAATACATGCAGAGACTTCTCATCTTATTTTGCACATCTTTAACTACAGGGTCAAGTATTCCAGACTTACTTTCTGCCTCTTCCAGAAGGCCTCACAGTGTCACTGCAAAACCAGCCCAAAAGGCAAGAGAGTGCGAGAAGAAGGTCAAAAACGTGTGCCCTCATAACCCTTCTGAATGCTTTGATTTTAGCAAAATGCCTCCATGTCTGCCTGGAAGTGATGACAGATTTTCTAGGATGTCTCCAAGGAGGGATTGGGACCTCACTGCACTGGATGGATGTTTACTTCCATCTCATCGATGCCTGTTTCCACTGGCATCTAGAAGCACCTTTCTACTTAAAGATAGATAGATAATTTTTCCATCCCTTGTTTTCCATCCCATGTCCTTTGGTCAATGCAGAGCAGCTTGCTTGTTCTTTAGGCTGCTGGTGGCTGCACTTCAATGAAGTCTTACGGCAGGTGTTTTTACACGATCTCAATATTAGAGAGTTACATTAGGGGAAGTTGCTTTAACTAGCAGAATTTATTTCCAGTTTTTTAAGATGCAAGTTAACAGTGCAAAATGGTAGGTCACACCAAAGTCAGTATGCAAATATACCTCCTACGTGTACTAGCTTAAAGCTTACGAAATACCTGTTTTTGCCTGATTTTTTTTGAGTCCCAACGTGTGACATCTTTGGAAGGTTTAGTATGTTAAGCTGAGCAGTGCTAGTTGCATATTTCTACATAAGACCAAGAGATTGAAGCTCCTTTACTAGACTGCACGCTCAGAGCTGAGGAAGGGAAGGAGCTCCAAGCAAACACTTCCCAGGGCACCTGGAAGGGACACTCAGCAATGGTGCATGACCTGACGCTAGCAGCAGATGCAAGCTACAACCTGCCATACTGGTAGTGTTGTGACAACATGGGTTTTACCCCTTTGGGATTCAAGGCAAGGAGGTAACCGGTGCTAGAGCCTTCCCAGTGCTGCGAGTCACACCTCATACCCATAAAATCATTTGTCAGCAGCCTGGCCCACTGTCCTGTCTTTGATAGTGACTAATGGTGGATGCCTAGAGGAGAGCACAGGAACAGGCTAAGCGTGTAATTACACCTCACCAAAATGTTTTCCCAGCTGCAGCACTCTGTGGGTCAGAGGATTCCGGATCCAGAAATGATCTTTCTGTTGTCCAGTGATATTTTTCCATTGACATGTTCCATTTCCTCTTAACCTAGAAAACTGCTCGACACCCAGTGTCCTATGGCGAGGGATTCCTCATCTGACTCCGCCAGGTAAAGAGATAGTCCCTGTGTTTTAAACCTCTCTCTTAGAGCTTTCTTTGGTTTCTTCCCCTCCTCCATCCCAACATTAGAAGACACACTGAACACCACATCCTCATTCACCTTTTCCATGCCACTCATGATTTTACTCATTTTGCACACAGTTAACTCTTATAACTCAAGAGGTCCAGCATATTGAACCATTTCTTGCAGAAAAGCTATTTCCTACCTTTGACTACCCTCTCAGTGAGGTTAGCAAACCTCATTAAACAGCATCTGTTGCTCAGCTCCATAAAGTGTGATGACCGCCCAGATGAGCATGACTAACATTGTAGCAACTTGCTAATACCCTGCTATCAGTCTGACAAAGAAGAAAAGGCCACTGAAAGCCTGGGCTGCGGGAAGAGCAGGCCAATGCTTGAGCTCCAGGTCTGATGGCCCACAGGCTCTCACAGGCTCTGGAATGAGAACATGTGAGCTCATGGCAATGATGGTATCTCCAGAGCATAGTCCACACCCCTTCATCCTTCTTCCCACCCCCTCAGCTGAAACAGCGTCACAGGGCATTCCTTGGAGGCTGATGGGATGCACACCTCCTGACTCAGGCACAGCTCCTGACGCCACTTCTTGTTCCTCAGACTGCAACCATTAACGGTCTGTAGCTCTGCTTCGCCAGCAGCACGTGGCCTGTGGAGTAAGTGCTTTATTGCAAGAAGTGCCTGGTGTTGCCACTGCCAGTTTGCCTGCTCCCAGAGAAAACCAGGATTGCCTGCATGATCCCTGCCAACCAGGCAGACAGGTCCAGTAACCTTAGGAAGAAACCTTGCTCCTGGTGTGACACACCCCTGCAGGCAGCACCTGGAGATGTGGGCAGTGCAACTCCATGCGTCCCTGATTTCTGCAGCACTGCCCATGGCATCACAACAGCTTTTCCATTTCCAACACCTTCTTGTCCGATATGTAGAAGGTATTTCCAACCTGTAGCAATAGGGGACATGACTTTCCCTATTTTCCTCAGCATCTCTTGTGCACAGACAGCTGCGTGCAGGTGCTCACCTATGGGGTTTTAGGGTCACCAGTATCATTTGGGAAATCTTAAACATCCGGGGAGTTAGTTATGGGGAAACGTCAGTGATGGTAGGGAGGATCCAGAGAGAGGGGAGGGTGCAGGACATCGAACACTGATTCTTAATGTGCAAAGGCAAAACTGGCCTATTTATCCAACCCCCCTAAAAGGCTGTGTCAGGATCTGTCCGAGTGTGTCTGGCTATAGAGTTCTGATTCAGATCCAGCTCCACTTTAAATATGATTTTGCTCAGTAGCTTTTTGACCTGAGTGCAGACACAGGCTCGAGGGACAGGTAACTTCTGCTCGTTGTGCCTCTGCTCCAGCAGATAGTCTGATGCAGTTTGCAGGAAGGGTTGTTTTTTTTGGGTGTATCCAAGCCCATGGCCTCTTCTTTCTCAGCAGGATTCAGGTTCAGTGGTGGCAGTTTTTTTATCAACAAAATGGTTCCCTTGGAACCACAGATTTTTCTGTCATGAATACTTAGGAAAATATTATTCAGCACATGTGTAATGCAAGTCTCAGGTTGCACTGGGAGATGGGATGTGATAGAACATGATGGTAATGAGTCACCTCCTGTCATGTTTTATTGTGATGTGTCAGCTGAGAAAGCTAGAGAGCTATAGGTGTTTCTACCAGCCCAGTTATGAAACAACTGCTGGTTCATGCAGAGATTACTAAGTTTTTCCTAGGCTAGTTAGCAGATAAGTTTTGGTCTGTGGTTTAGCAATGTTTTGTTTAAGCTGCTAACAATGAGCTGCCTCAGAATCTATTTTCCACCCAGAAAGTCATCAGTCTCTTGTTAGCAAGGGTTAACCTTACTCAAAAACTCCAACCATCAGGATGGGACTGTATCTCTTGGCAGGCTTTTATTTTAAGGCTGCTTTCTACTAGCGATGACAAGAAGAGGATGATGATGGCATCACCTGTCACTGCTGTAGAACTGAGAATATGAAGGCACGATTTGGAAAGTCAGAAGGTTAGAGACTGACCTTATACTTCTCAATTTAAACCAAAAAGTGACAGAAGCCAAGACACTGGCAGAAAAACTCAAGGGGGTTTCAAGGTAGGCTTTTCATTTCCATTACTGCTGGCAGCATTGCTGGCAGTCATTAAGAAGAAGGACACAGGACCCTTCAGGACATTGCAGCAGCCCTGGGTATGAAACTGTCTCTATGGGATATGGGTGAATGTATTGGTGGAGACCAGTGGGTCTCAGTCCCTCTCCACTACTGGTCTGGTGAGACCTTCAGCCAATTGCTTGGCCTTCTGATGAGATGCCCATGGATTCGCCAAGGCTACACAAGTAAACAGCCACTCAACTGTGCAGCCTGGAAGTATCTGGTGTACATGATCTGCTATGGTGATTGTGGGTGAGGGTGGGTTTCTTTTGTAAAAGTTTAGGTAAATTTTGAGAATAGGGCTGTATATGTTCAACTTCTTGTGCTATTTATTTTGACTACGAGCGGACTCAGCATTGGGGGGCTGTAGTTTCTAGCCCCTCACACAATGGACAGATTTGGGGCATACATTTGGGTGTATCCATGTCTCCTCTCCCACAGCTCTGTGCCTTCTCCTGACTGTGACTCATCAGCAGTCCGCGTCCCATTAGCCCTACGTCTCTCCGCAGCAGAAAAAGTCAATTCAGTGAAATGCTCTGGGGCTTCTGCTGTGTTAGTAATCAGAGACCAGGGCAGGACCTTTCCCTTCATTTTTAGACTATATTTTGAACTCCCCTTCTCTAACTGTCGGTCTCGCACCATTAACCCCCTGTAGCCCTGGTCTGAGGAGTTTTCCTAGCAGGGTTGTAAATGCTTCAGAAGAGGCATCTGGGGAGGGAAGCTGAATAATGGAAATGTTAACAGACCTTTCATTACACACCCGATACATCATTACTTAATTTCTTTGCTTTTGTCTCCTTTTTTTATAGTTTTTCGCCCCCGATCAATAGCATTCATCCTACTCAGTGAACAGTCTTGATACTGTTTTTATGGTGCGAAAATTACTGTTGCTTTGACTGGCTGCTATTACCAGGTGACACTGCTTGGCAGAAAACAATGAATCTTCCTATTATTTGGAAAATAAATGTGATTTATGGAAGCAGCAATCGATAGTGGTCCGCGTCTTGCCATCAGAGTGCTTGCTTTCTTGAAATAAGGCTTCTACCTCTGGAGTGTGAAGGCTGTTTGTCTAGTGCTGCGGAGCAATTTGTAATATATATTTTTTAATCTCAACTTTTATTAAGAATTGTTTTTACACACGACGATAAAGACAACAGCTGCTGTCTTTTTACAGGTTTGATGTCTATGGGGAAAGCAGTTGCGTAGGTGTGAAGTTAAGCACAGCGGCAGGTGAGGACGTGTTGCGGATGCTGGACATGATGGAAGGGAGGATGAGGATGGGGAAAGCTGATTATCGAGCACCTGCTATCACTTCCCTTCCCTCACTGGAGAACTGATGGGCACCACTGAGGATTTATTATTAAAACCCCACTATAATGATAGCAAAAATATGGATCAGTTTAACTGCAGGGAAGCAAAACCACTTCACCCGATAGTTGTGCAAGGCATTGCCTAGAGATGTCTGGGGTGGCCTGTGAGGCTGTTTCTGCTTTTTCTGGTCACTCTTGTTCTTTTGTGGCAATCTCTCTGCTGCCTACTCATTGGCCTTAGCTATTGTGGGCCACCTCTGCTCCCAGACAGTGCAGGTGTGGGACCTTTTCCTATAATGCTCGTGCTGAAGAGGTCTTGTGTTTCTTGAAGAACTAGTAAATAAAGAGTTTACCTGTTTGGGAATACTTTTTGTGCCTCTCTTAGGGAAAAGGAACTAAGGGAGCTCCTCATCGCTTTGGTCTTATTTTTTTTTAATTAAAAATAGACATGGTCTCCAAGTGCCCCCAATTCTTTGGCTTCTTCCAGGCTTAACAGTGGTTTAAATTATAGTCCTGGTGTATTTACAGATAGGATGGATGTTTCGCTGAGTGTATATATCAAGACCTCTGCAAGCAATTACAGTTGTAGCCAAACCCTGAGCTCTTCCTCATAGTTGCATCTCTCACGCCAAGGAAGAGCGGACACAACCCCCAGGGCAGCAGAGCTGCAGGTCACCTTAGCTGGGCACAGGGACCCCACATCTCCAAGGGCAGATGCTCTGGGAAAGCTGTGATGCCCCAAACCCCCAGATGCTGGACAGTGACTCAAGTGCTTCCCATCTAGGGTGGAAATTTTCACCTCCTAGGAATCACATTTAACTTCAGCAATTGAGTCTGTCCTACAACTCGTCGCATAAGGGGCCATGCTTTTTGCAAAATTACTGGTGAAAGAAGCCAAAAAGGTACAGGAAAGGCTGAGCACTAAACATACACCTATTACTGCTTCACAAAGGGCCAATCTATCATAGAATCACAGAATGGTAGGGGTTGGAAGGCACCTCTGGAGATCATCAGGTCCAACCGCCCTGCCAGCGCAGGATCGCCCAGGGCAGGCCACACAGGAACAGATCCAGGTGGGTCTTGAAAGTCTCTAGAGAAGGAGACCCCACAGTCTCTCTGGGCAGCCTGTTCCAGGGCTCTGTCACTCTCACAGTAAAAAAGTTTTTCCTTATGTTGAGCTGGAACTTCCTGTGCTTCACCTTGCTACCATTACCTCTCGTCCTATCGCAGGGCACCTCTGAGAAGCGACCGGCCCCTTCTACTTGACACCCACCCTGCAGATATTCGTAAACATCACTAAGATCCCCTCTCAGTCTTCTCTTTTCCAAGCTAAACAGCCCCAGGGCTCTCAGCCTTTCTTTGCTCCAGCACCTTCATCATCTTCATAGCTTTCCATTGGACTCTCTCTAGTATTTCCCTGTTCCTCTTGAACTGGGGAGACCAGAAGTGGACACAGTACTCCAGATGTGGTCTCACTAGTGCAGAGTAGAGGGGGAGGATAGAACTGAGCTGCTCAGAAGAATAACCAACCAAGAGATTTTTTTAAGGTATTTTGACAAAGATGAATGTTCCCTTAGGAAGCAGGTACCTCAGATGGGAACAGATTGATCATTAATTTAAAACAGACGATTTTCTGTCAGGTAAAGCTTTATTTTGGGAGATGTTTTACTGTCCCTTCCTGCTAGCCCTCTTGCTCTGCTTTGGGGCTGTTTTCTGGTCAAGCTGAAGTAAGCACATGAATGTTGGTTTTTTTCCAACCCAGACTGTATCTCATAGAGAAACACCCAGACACAACTGGAATAATTATCTCTTTTAGGGGCCATCCCTTACAGAAGATACTTCAATTTACTCAGTTCCTCAAACAGTTGCTTCTTCCAAGCAGTTGCCTTTCTGGCTGCAGTGTCTTTACACAGGTAGAACTGTCTCTGACCAGGACTAAACATAGGGTTTGTGCTGAGTTAGCTACAAGGAATGGATTTTAGTGGGTAAAATAGCATAAATACAGCTGTCAGGGGAGCTATAATTATACAGACTTTGATAAATATAATTACACTGTTGTTAAAGGGACTTTGGTGTAGTTTCTTTGACTTGCAAGGGTTGGATAGAGATAGAGGGCTGTCAAAGGGAGTCCACAGTTTTGTTTCCTTATCTGAAATTAGAGCCCCAGGACACAGGTCTATAGTTGTACTTTGAAGATTAATTTAAAATAAATACCATACTTCTTATACCTGTCTCTTTCCTTCTGTCTGGGTTTTTTGTCACGTGGATGCACTTATTGCAGGTGCAGCTTTTCCTTCTGCCCCACTTTGCAGAGGATGTATTTGTGTGTGCTCACCTGGCTGCTGGTGCAGGACTCAGCACTCTGTGTTTTTAGCACTGGATTTCCAGTACCATTACTGGGATAATGACACACAAACTTGAAGAGATGTTATACATTAATTATACCAACACAGATAGTCTGAGGTAAAATTCTGGACTTAATTAAGGCTTCACATATGTAGCATAAACAAGCTATTGCTATGTGTATCATTACACTGAACCTCACTTTTATGGGCTATTTGATCAGGAAACAGGCCAGCGAAGTACAGAAGTACCATGTTGCCACCTCAGAATCTGGTCATAATTTGAGGATGTGTCCTCTATGAAAGTTCCCTAAAAGGTCTTCTGATTTAAATTAAACCTTGTGGAGTGCACAATGCTTTTCTGAATGGAACTAACCATTCCTTAATTTAGGCCTGGCAGCTGCTGAGCTATTTGCCCTAATATATACTGATATTCAGTGAATTAAATCATGATGCATCCTTCCAAGTGCAGTGGTGAAGAAATCCCATCAACTCACATTACCTTAAAGCAGCCTTCATCAACTAATTTGTATTGCTCCAAACATGGAGCACTTTACTGTGATGAGTTAACTCCAACACTTACATAGTAACCCCCCAGATCCTGCTATCATTTATGAGCCTAGAAAGAGCTTTGCTCCACAAAGCTTAATATACTCCAGTCGGATTCCTGACTTCATAAATAAAGCAGTGCTCTGCTTTCCTCCCTAGGAAGAGGTTGTTGTGTTGCTGACTCTCTTGTCAAATTGAAAATGTTACTAAACCAGCTTTTTGGCTTCATCCAAGAGCTTTCTACTTGGTAAGCTACCCCACCATCATTTTTGATACAGCTGAATTTCCTAGCACATTAGTCTAATTTGTCAGCTTTGTCAAAAAACTGTTATGATTTCTTCTTTAGAGTTCTTCTGGTTTTCTGTGATTCCTGAGCATTTGTGGCTGCTGAAGGACAATTTTTCCTGGAGGCATCAGCCCCTACAGATATGAAGTTCAAAGTTGAAAATTTGCTGGAGTGAGGGTGAGCTGGAGGCAGAAAGTGGTTTGATGTATGATGCATGGCCACATTACAAACCTAACTCTGTACTTGAGAAGGTGGCTTTCATGGTTAAGAGAGTAGTCTTGGACTTAGAGGATCTGCATGAAGTTCTTGACTCTGCTCCTGCCTTCCTGAGCTGATCTTAAAATGGTTACCAGTGAGCCTATCTCTGTTCCCTGTGTATAAAATACAGTAATTTAATCCCTTTTTCATTCAGTCCATTTAGGTCATTAATTCTTCAGACCAGGAACTCAATCATGTTGTTTTACAAGGCAAGCAGAGAGAAATAATGCAGAGAAATACAGATTAAACAGTCTTGTAGTTTAAAAAAAACAATTCAACCCTACAGGCTACTCCCCCTTACTACCAATACCGAGCAACGCATTTCTCCCTCTCCTGAAATCCAGATGCATCAGAGATGCAAATGGGCGAGGTCTGTTAAGTGCCCTGCTCCACCCTTCTGCTGGTGGCTCTTGTTGTATCCCTTCTCATTCTGCGTAATTGTATTTGCAGTGCAAGTATTTGTACAACCACAGCCACATCCGAGGGCTTTCCCAGAGATAAGGGGGTTTATTTCACTCCCATCCACAGCTATCTGCAAAATAATGTAATTAGTTTATCCTGTGTTTGTCAAGAGAAAACAAACTGAACAGCTTAAATGGTATTCAGAGGAACACCACACATTCCTGCCCTTTGGCATAATTCAGCCTGTAACTCTTTATCCAGCTGTTCCTGTGTTACAATGTCCAGCACTCTGGGATGCGACACAGCAGGTCTACAGGCAGATACCCTCTCAATTTAGAGGAAAATTTCAGCATATCCATCATAGGAAAAGTTATTACACTCCTTGAGTTATTTATCTTCTGCATTTGTAACCCGTCCTTCTGTAGGCACTTGCATTTTTGGGGTGTGGGTTAGTGCAGAAGCAATGTAACCAGTTCTCTCCTGGCTTTCCTTCAGCTCTGCCCCCAGTATGCTGGATGTGAGAGCAGCTGGAGTGGAGCAGACGCAATAACTGTCCCCCGCGAGAGGTTTAAATACATTTTTCTGCTTGTTAGACAAACCTAATGTAACCTTAACTATTCAAGCCAACTAGTGTCGTAAAAAGATGCTATAAAATCTCAGAAGTCCAGACCAAAAGGAGGAACATTTAGAAAGCCCCCCAAAACAAATACCTTTAATGGAATTAGCTCAGCTAAAAGAAAAAAAAGAAGCTATTGCTTATGGAAAAAAAACTTCAGTGATTTCCCCTGAGTTAAAATCTGGGAAAAAAAAAAAAAAAGGTCTAAGAAAACATCCCTTCCCATAAACCCAAAGAAACTTGTCAGCTCTGCAGCAGAAATTGGAGAGACCACTCAAGCAAGAAGCGGATTAGGCCATTTCCTATCAAAGCAGGCATGGGCTGGATTGTTACAGCAACTTAAACAGAAAGTGGCAGGGTTTGGAGGTTTGGGTTTTTTTGTGGGGGTTGGTTTGTTGGTTTGTTTTTTTCTTGTTTTCATTTCCAGCTGTGGCAAAGACTGTAAGGAAAACCACGCACAATACAGTCCCTAAGGTAATGTCTTTCCAGTGGAACCAGTGCCTACATCCTCCTTCTAGGTCCATCAGCTTTGACAATTATAAAACTGCTCCACTTTGCATGCACGGTGAACCCAAAGGCAATGTCAAATATTTATAGCTTTAGTTAAATCTATGAAGACCCATGTTCCATGGTGTTACATGAGCGTGAGCTGGCCTGGATGTGAGAAGGAAAGGACAAGTTGACAAAGGGTCCTGGATGCTGCCTGATGAAAAGCTGGAGGCAGCTACTCTACCATGAATCCTGCCTCCTAATCCCCTCTGACCTGGGCTCCCGATCCCAGACACATCACCACTCAGCTATTTTGAATCTGCTCAGGCTTCCAAAAATACCAGGCATACCCTGAGAATACTCACATTAGCACAGCCTCTGCCATGAGATCGTGGGACAAGCTTGTTTGCTCCGTCCTAGGTGCACCACACTCACTGGTCGTGCCACCTCCCTGCCGCTGCCAGACAAAGTGACTGCATTTACAAGTGGCAGAAATTGGGCAAATTATTACTGGATTGTGAATAAATGATTGTTTATTAAAACTCAGGGGTTTTTTTCACTTGGATTCAGCTTTTCAAACTGTGCCTTTTCTCACGTGTGTGGTTGACTATAAGCACTGAGGGCAAGGGATTGATTACACTACTGCTGTATAGTCCTTAGCTCTGGCACAAGTCACCTTGTTGCTCTGGTCCTCTTCTTCTTTACAAGATCCTTCCAGGTACTGTCTCCTTTCTGCTCAGTGCAGCACCAGCCCTCTCTTCTTTGGTACTGTAACTTCCCAGGTTGGGCTGGTGGCAGCTTTCAGGGGGCACAGACAAGCTCACCTCCATTTCGTGCATCTTTTGCCTTTCTCATGATATTTCTCCTGCAGTCATAGTAAACTATGCCAGGGCAGCAGAACGGGGCATCTTCACTTGCCCATCTTTGCACCTGCTGGTGCCCAGTGTATTCAGTTACTCGTCCCTCACCATCACACTGTGATTCAGCCCTGCGCCCACCATCTGCTTTGTGTCTTTAAACAGTTTTCCCATAAAGAGAGAACAGATATTAATTTGGAGTCTACTTCTGGGCTTCCAACTCACTCTTCTAAAAGTTATTAATTCCGGGACAGACACAATTTTCTCTCTCTTTTCAGCCTCAGAGTCTGGTGCTGTTGAGGTAATGTGTCTCTGTCTGACTAACTTTTACTTAGAAATCCTTTGCCACTGTATAACTGTCTCCTTTTCTTTTTTTCTATGTGGCTTTTTTTTTTTTTTTTTTAATTTTCCTTGCCACTCTATCACCAGCTGGAGAAAAACTGTTATCTCCTTCCTACGAGCAGGGTACAAAGAGATAAAAAAGCAATTCCAATGCCAAAGCTCAAAGTCTGCCTGCCCAGCTTTCTGCCACCACCTTTCCTTGTCTTAACCTGACAGGGTCCTAGGGCTGGAGTTTCCTCACATTGTCCTTGGAGATTTCCCTAAACATCCCTACATGCTCTGCATTCAGAGACACAGAATCATCAAGTCCATGCAGCAACCTGTGTTTCTGAAAGGTGCTCTGTGCCCATTTTCACCTTCAAAGCCAACACTGAAAAGGGCCAAGGTCTCAATTTATCCTCAGCAGGTGAAACCTTCAGCTGCAACAGAGTAGTTGCAGGTTCACATCCCTCAGCTGGCTGAAGTCT
Source organism: Ceryle rudis (assembly GCA_033439905.1). Lineage (NCBI taxonomy): Eukaryota > Metazoa > Chordata > Aves > Coraciiformes > Cerylidae > Ceryle > Ceryle rudis. The sequence goes on from JAAGNO010002506.1 coordinate 93,190, forward strand.
ACACAGTGTCATCTTCTGCCCACAAGGCTCTTCTGTTGGAAGGAAGAATGTAGCTGGGCATCTTTAACAGCTATTCAAGGATTACATACAGAATGGGAAAGCTTCAGCACAAGAATGTACCCAATGTCAGACCTGGTGAACAAGACTCCTACAGCCCGTGAGTGCTATGAAGAACCATGTAATGGGCCCCATAGGTCTGCAGCAGTAACCTTGCCTCTGAGACATCACATTTTGTAAAAAACAGTAGACTTGTCCTTAATATCTACCACCAATGAAGTCCTCTACATAGGTGAACTTCATATGGAAGTGGGCTTTCTTAGCTCCTTCCCCTACAACAGTTTGTGAGCTCAACTTACCTACTCTTGATGCTTTTCCCTAAGGTATCTGACTTGAACAGTGTTCTTTTTAGGTATTAGCGTGCCCAAGTTCTCCTTATAAATCTAATTCTAACTCATACAAGTTAAAATAGATAATTTATTTTGAAGCTATGATATTGATCCAGTTTAATTTACATCACCCCTTGTGGCAATAAAATTTCCTCAGTACCTGAATATTAAGCTAGCAAATGCATTCAAGGATGCTGTTGATCTCTGTAGGACTGCATCAAGGCTAGCTGTGGTAAAGAACTCCTTGCTTAATGCGTGGTTAAAATGGATTCCATACTGTTACAATTTCATACATTTAGCTTCAGGCATTTTATTATGAATGGCACTAATGATAAGCTTTCAAAATAAACATGCGTGTATTGTTCTATGTTGTTAGTAAAGCGACCATAATCCCTACTCTGCCTAGTTTTCCTGTTGTAAAAATTCTTCTAACTGGGATTTCGTAGACCAGTGCTGCCGCCTTTGAACTATTTCAGACGAATATTTCTGATGCCAGGGAAATATATTGCTGGTAAAACCATTCATATTTTAAAACTTAGAAGAAAACCAGATATTTGCCAGTTCCCAACTGTCATTTGCTCCTTATAGCCTCCTTTTGGATCACTGCCAGAAGCTCTTATCAGTCTGCTCGTGATGTCTACATGGCTCTTTCAGCATAACCTGTGGCTGTGGAAAAGACATAGGCACATGAAAATAACGGCTGCTGATTTCACTCTCAATGTGCTCTTTGACCTTGACCTCTGGCTGGAAACTGCTTTATTATTAATTCAAATCTCATATTGTCTCCTCTTTACCTGTAATAATGTGTTCTGTGTAGGCTTTATTGCTAAGTACAGGTTACAGATTTCACAAACTGGGAATAAAATCACACTCTTAGTATCACACCCCCAAATACCAGTGTCTGCCACTGTCTCGTGGGAACTAGTTATTCCTTACATGATCTCGGCACCTTCCTACTGACCCAGCACAGGAGCAGATCTAATATCAGAAAGCGCTAAACTAACTGTTAGTGTAAAATATTTTTATTTAAAACCAGTAGCCTAAATCCCAATTGAATTTATTTGCTGAAACATGAGCCCTTGGTGTTGCGTAGATACCATTTTTTTTGTCTGTGAAAGCAGAGATTCTTGCTTAGGAAGATTTATCTGATATTAATGACATAGCTGCATTTGGATTGCATGAATCAGTACGTGCCATAAACTGCTTGAACACTTGTTAAACCTGATGAATTAAATAACCCTCCTGGGCTGGAGAGAGACGTTGCTGTTATAGTTTATGATACATCATATATCACATCTGTTTGTTATTGTTCTACCCGTGTTATTTTATGTGTAAAAGGGATAATGCCAGCGGGAGTTAAGTCCTGCTTATATTGGAAAAAACAGATGCTCTGCAAACAGGAAACTGTGCAAAAAGTCTGGAAATTGGGAAATCTCCTGGAAATCTCTCTGATATCCTGAGGAAGTGCTGGAGGACTTGTCTATAAGGAGAAAGAGCCTAAAGAATATTATTATGGAGTAGTTATTACTGGGGGATTTAAAAAAAAAAATCTTGTATTTTGATTTTAATTCCTTTCATTTTGAGTGCTGTCCTTTTGGAAGTGTTGCCATGGGGGCTGCTTATCCGCTGCTTGGGTCTCTTAGGTTGGAGTCTGGCACTTGATGATACCGATACATGTCTCTTCTTCTGTTCCCAGGGAGCACTGGACCGGGGCCCAGATCTGCATTTCAGTGGCTGTCTAAACGGTTTAAGGCTTGGGCAAAGGTAAATCCTCTTAAAATCACAGACCAAACCATTCACTTTGTGTTATCTATATAAGGGTTTGGGGTTTTTTTTATTCCTGTTTTTTTTTTTTTTTCTCTTTTTTCCCCTCATTATTAGCTGGTAGAGCAATTCCTCCAGTTCTCAGGTTTACACTTTCAGTCAGTCATGTATGTGTTGGCTGGCTGAGAGCAGCTCCTATCAGCCTGAGCCAACTCCCAGTGGAGTCAATGGGGTCTGAGCCAGGCCAGCTGCCCTTGGCTGTGAATTGTAAAATAAATATTTCTCTTAAACACAGAGCATCTTGACTATTCCAAGAATGTCTCAAAAGCCAATCTAGGCTATGCCAGCTCTTCTTCAGAAGCAAAGGGGAAAAATCCTTTCAGAACCGAGGCATGGGAAGTATGTAACGCTAAGATATGTCATTGTCTAAGCTTTGGGCAGGGTGGGATGTTAGGGAAGGTTTCCAGGGAACCAGAAAAACTTTTGCAAACTTACTGGCTGACATCCATGGCAAATGTCATTCCAGATATGGCAGAGAATTAAGCAGCTCTATAGCAAAGTAAAACCACATCCAAAAAAAAAAAAAAAAAGGGTCATAATGCTTATATTTTAATGCTAAATGCTAAAAAATCAAATGCTGTAAAAGTCACTGAGACTGGAGAAGAGACTTATGATCCCTGGTAGTATTTAAATAATTTTCTGCGATTGTGGTTGAAAACCAGTTAAGTGCTTAGATGCATTCAGGTGTGTGAAATATTCCCAGTTTTAGGAGGGACTATTCTTTAAGTAACATATAATGTGCTTTGCTAAACTGTAGATGAAATTTCTCTCACTGGCCAGTGATGGGTCATGCTGTGATGAGCAACATAGTGTCTCTTTCTTAGTGTCTGGTTTAAATTTAATACATAGATAAACAGAAAAAAAAGCTACCTTTCAGAGAGGTACACCTTGGACTCTAAAAATATTCACTCAGACTCCATAAAATTATAAAAGTAAACAAATATTGAATAGCTCTGATAGGCAAAGCTCTGCTGACCTAAACCCAAATATTTAAATATCAAATTGGTCCTGCTCCATGCAAGACAATGTCCTTTACTGATTCTCCTCTTATATGTCCCTGTGCTCCTTTCTCAGCTCTCTTTCCATCCCCCTCTGGGGCATTACTGAACTTGATCCCCAGCTCTGGCATTCTCTCACTGCTGACAGCTCTCTGAATTACTGGATTCCTTGGGTGGTAGGCACCTGTAGGGAGCTGTCTGCATGGAGCCTGCTGTCTAAGCACCTACTGCAAACAGTGGAGCTCTAATCAATGCAATCCATTGACTCCCAGGAATATTTGAGCTCATCCTAAAGTACTGATCTACCTTGACCAGCTGACTTGCCCTGTGGGATCCAGTGGTCAGACTGACATTGACTGTAATGGGGCCCTACACACCAGCCACGCTGGCAGACACCTTGATTTCTGTGTCTTGAGCAGGAGCTGCAGTCAGCCTTTGCTGTCCGTACTAAAGTCCTGGTGCATCTTTGTGAGTGCCCAGTTGGTTTTGGTTCAGTTTTTAATCTTTCCTCCTGATGTTTCCTCCTTTCTACACCCTTTTCTAATCATGGCTGGTGATAACTCTGTTCTGCCTGTCACTCAGGTTTCCAACCTGGCCATTATATTAGCTGGGATTTAGCTGAGCTGCGATTACTGAAATTCTTGATTTCTGACTTCACTAACAGCCAGTCCTTCCCAGCAATGCACACAGGTAAATCTCTCCCTCAGACACACAGTGTTTCCTACCTAGATCCTTTCAGGCTCCTCTCTATTGCCCTTGAGAAATTCAATCCTACCCTGCTCCTACCCACGGGCTATCAAAGGTCGTTCTCTAGCCTGGATCTCCTCTCACCTCTCTTTTTTCACATCGACATGTTTTTCTCAAATAACAGTGAACATAAGCTTCTTGTCTCTCTGGGCGCAGCTTGGCCAATTCCCTACCTTCTGCATCAGCTTTCATTGCCTATCAAGGCAGTTACTCCCTGTCAAGGTGCCATCATCCCCTTGTTATATTTTCCAGCAAGAGCCTTGATACTTTCTTCCATCAGGCCCTCGGGCTTGGGAGAGACGTCTTGCAAACACCCGCAAAGCTGCATCATTACCTGCCTTCAAAACTCTTATTTAAATTCTCATTTGTCTTAAAGCTTAAGAAAAAAAACCAAACCACCTTTGACACTACACAAGACTACAAGAGTATATTATACTAAATATTGAACTAAATAATACATTTGTTCATGATTCCCAATATTTCCTGTAGGTTTTTTTCTTGCACTTTTGATTTTAAGCTCTTTTGGGTAAGAATCACATTTGGGGTTTGTTATTAGAGAAGCCATAATTACATCCCAAAGGAGAGTAATAAGTCTTTTTCATTTAAAAGAACATGCTTAAATTTCTCGCTGGTCTGATGTTGTGATCTCCATTAGGAGCCATGAGTGTTGACATCAGTTTGCCTAATTCATTGCCACTTTTTCTAAGGTAATAAAGCATGTTGCTAGCTTTGGGCATCGTGAGAGCACCTCATTTCAAGCAGCAGTATGAAATACCAACCTTTTCTTCAACGCTGCATTTTTTTGAGAAGCCACTGGAGGGACACCTCCACTACAAAACCAAACCCAGCCACAACCTGCTCCAGCCTCATCCACTCCTGCTCCCACTCGGGTGGAAGACTCCAAACATGGCCGTTATTTTGCTGATTACAAAGTATTCCTGGTTTAAAATCAAAGACCCAACATGACCTGAAGTTAATAGTTATACAGACATAAGAGGAAAAGAAAGAAAGGAAAAAAATGCTCATGGCACTTTAGGACAATGTTAAAGCTCATGGTGGGGATGTCAGAAGGTGTGCTCCTGAAAAGTCCAACTGGTGGAATGTCCTGTGCTGAAGTGAGGGCAGCTCACACAAGCAAAGGCTGCAAGATTGGGCCGCGAACAGCCGTAGCACAAGTCTGCAGCCACTGGACACATTTAGGCAACCAAGTCACCTCTGATGGCCAGGATGTTCCTCTTGCTGCTGCAGGTTTTTGGGAGTGATGTCCAAGGGCAAACCTAAAATTCTCATACTGGGCTCCTGGGAGCTGCAGAATTTCCCTTTTCTACATCGAGCCTATTCCTGTTATTGCAAGCTGACTCTTACCTAACCGCATTTTTTTCTAAGCTAAATAAACTCATATTTATGGCTATCCACTACTTTTCCGTAAAAAATAATAGTCACTGAGAAAGTGGCAATCTGGGGAAGATATGCCAAATGTGTCTACAACATATCTCTGTGCAAATACGATTCTATTTTTGTCTGAAACAGAAGGCAGGAAGCATTTATGTTCCTGAGTAGCTAAATTTATCTTGAGAAGACAATTTATTAAAATCACCATAGCCACAGAAATTTAGAAGTATTAGACTTATTCCAGTTGTTACAGTTACTATTTCCTCCACAGCATGATCTGTTATATAGCAAATAATGAACAGCTCAAGATCTGTTATAATCTTTATTCTAGAGATTTTTGCTATTCGATGGAAAATCCCACAACTTTTGTGGCATGTAAAACTGCCTTTTCATATCCCTGCTTTAATTTACTGAATAAAAAAAGGAAACAATCTTGGAAGTAAAGATGCAAGGAGGAAGTCTGAATTTGCAGTGCATAATTTTAAGGTGGTATCCAGGAGTGTTTGTCAGTTTTTAAAATGCCTTTTTATAGAGAGATTAATAAGCAAGCTCCGTGGCTAACTGTATGTAGATCACAAAGAGTCTGGTCTGCCTGGTGGTCCCGTGATCACCCTAAATCATGTCAACAGTTGCCACAGCTACTGCTTATAAAGCCATTTTAAAAATGAACCCATCTCTGAGTTGCAGGAAACCGTTTTTGTAGTGTGGTTTCTTTAACCCCAGCATCCCCTGGTCAACCCAGCGATGAGCTGCAGCCCATGCTCTGTCCTTGCTGGGATGGTTCCCTCTGGTTTAGCGAGGGGATGACAGAGGCCACGCTCCTGCCGGCTTGCCCGGCGTTGGCCGCTGCCGTGCGGGTGTGCTTGGTAACGGGGACTATTTTAGGTAGCAAACTTTTCATAAACAAGCATCCTACAAATGCCAAACTATGAAATAACTGATCTCATGTGCTAAAAGACAACTTTTACCAAGAAAAATATTCTGTAAAGTATTAAGCAGCCTATGCTCCCACTCTTACTTGGCGCAGCCTTTCACATTAGCTATTTAATACAGTAGCTGCTCCAGATCAACAGTAAGAGTTTCATCGTTTACAACACAGTTGATACAAATGTCCTATCATGGAAGCTTCACCTTTTCTTATTGGATGTATTTTCCAAAAGCGACAATGTAATCCTGTATGCACAGGTTATATTTATCACAGCTGGCTTAGTCAGAGATAGAATTAATTAGGAAGTGTCTCAAATGTCAGATCATTAAATGAAATTGTAAAAAGGTAAATTGTAGTCTTCAGCAAGCAGATCTCTCACAAAATGATCCTTGGAACAAATTGCAGTCACTGTAAAATCTTCATTTCTTCTTTACAGTTGCATATAGGGGCAATGCATTTGGTAATACATAAACAGTAAAAGTTTCTAATTTGATGTGAAGGTCAGCATAGAGGTCGTGAGGAAGAATTTGTTTTAGTCTCTGTGGAATGTCTAAACACTGAACAAATATTCAATTTGCATTTTACATTACTATTGAATAGACATTTCTTCTTCAAAATATCCCCCTAGAGTTTATTTCAGTTCTTGTCAAAAATTTACAGGAATAAAATGGAAAAAAACCCAAGATATACATCACAAACAGCTAGCATTTAATAAATTCTTCCCTTTTTCCTATTTTAATACCAAAAAAGGTACTGTAGTAGTGAAAACAGGGAAAATGCGGCATATTTCTCTCTTTCCATCCTAAAGTGCCAACTTTTCTAGCCTGAAATCAATTTTTAGACTCAGTAGTAGAAATGCATTTTAATTAGAGAAACTCTTGTTTTATAATTTTATAATCATGCATGTGAGGTCTGTTATTTTATTGCACTATTTGATACCAAGGGCTTGCAGGAGATTTCTGTATCAGGGTAACTTTTACCCATGTTACAAGAGGTAACAAATTAAGACAGAAAGCAGCATGTGGGTGTAGCATATTATTTTCCACTCTTCTCCCTCTTTCCTCCCCAAATCAATCTGTTCAGACTGAACCAGTTTTAGCTGCAGCATCAAGGCACCACATTATGAAAAGTGATTCTTTGAAGTGGCTCCCATCCATTTGCTGGGGTATTCTGTAGGGCATTTAGGGCACATATGGACCCTTGTTTCTTACTGACTTTGCAGTTCTGACACGATGCAGAGCATGCCAATGTACACGTGCAAAAAGGGGCAGGTAAGCAAGCCCTTCTTGCTGCAAGAGCTAGTGTTACTGAGCTGCAGTGAGAAGGAAAGTCGCATTTAGAACAAGTGCACTCTCTCCTCCCTCCGCTTGTAGTGTCTGGAGGACGTATTAGATCCAGAGGCAAAGGACATGAATGGATAGCAGCAGAGGTAGTCAGTAGGTCAGCACAGTGTTGAGGTTGTATTATATTCATGTTAAAAACAGCTTCTATAAAGCAGTGGTCCCAAACATGCCAGAATTTATCTCAGGGCCTTGTTTCTTCACAAATCTGTAGCCTTTCTGTGGGCATCCAGCTGCCTGATTTCACTGTGTTAAAATCTGTGGCTCTTACACTTCCCGCACTGATAACCGGTAAGTGGGACTTGGAGTTGGCCACCCTCGCATGGACCCTTCCCTGTGACTTCTCCTCAGCTGAAGAGTTGTAGAGATGGTTTCTGCCCCCTCTCGTCTGTAGAACATATTGGAGAACTCATTCCTGAACTTAGTGAGTGCTTGGAAAGAGAAGACTCTTACATAAAAGGCCTCTGACATTTTTTCCCTATAAAACATTTTTGACAACACCATTGCTGGTCCCTCCCACAGTCACAGTAGACTTTGGAAGAAAGGAATTTTCATCAGAGAAGTGAACATAGATTTCTGTGCTGTTGTCTCCATCTCCTTTCCATGGTGCTGGAGAGTGGGACCAGGCTCTGTCCCATCTGCTTTCCCTGTCCTAAATCCACTAAGTGGGAGGCAATCACAGCTTGGAGCACAGATGTGCCTCTGCACATCACTCCTTGGGACTGTACTGGAGATGGAAAGGGACAAAAGCAGCCAGTGTACTGTAGGTGGCTCTGAATGATGCTCAGGTACCAGCACTTGTAGATGTGAAGCTGGATAGCTTTGAGATTCAGGTTTCAATGCTGCCCTTGTGACTCATCTTTGTTAAGACTGTGTCAGCACATATTGGTGCCCACAGGCATATGTACATTAGCTTCACCTAAGGTATGAGATGATATTTGCTATGTTCATAACCTGCTGTAAGAGAAAATGTTTCCACCTAGAACTTGGCAATTCTCCACTAATGCCATCAGACTCAGCACTCAGGGAGACTGGCAGTATACTCCAGTAAAAATGTCTGTGCGCTTAAAGGAATCCAAAAGGGACTGACCATCAGCCTTTAATCTTCCACCAATCTTGCTGAATTACTTTCATTCAATCTTCCTTTGTGTTCTTACCTGATAACACACTTATCCTTTCATGCACGTTGCTCCTATTGAAAGCACAAGCCTTAGTCATCTGTTAAGAGGGTACAGTGAATGTTACATGAGTGTATTCGTGGATTTTTTTCTTCTTTGTGAACTGTTAAAATTGCTTCTTGAGGACATGAATGCCTTTTCTGGCAGTCTCCATTCCTCTGTCTTTGACACTGAGGACATTTGAGAAGTACAGGTCATGTTGCATGGGGGCATGGGATGTAGGAAGCTTAATGCATGAATCACAGATGTTCTGTTTTATGCATAAAGGAGAAATAATTGGGGATTTTGTTTTCTCTTAAATGAATCTTATGATTAACAGGATGATGCTTGGCATTTTTTTAAAAGGACTATTTTTTTTTAGAGAGAGAGCAGTAATAATAAAAAGCTCTGCCTACTTTCTCTTTCATATTATACAACAATTAGCCTGAAAGAAATATCGATTATATTTGCGTAAGGACATTTTTCCTCGCTCTTTTTAGCCCTGTGTGTTGCACTGATTAAGGGCAATTGATCTTTGCTGCCATATGAAAATGGGAAAACAAACATGGGATCAGTGATTGCATAAGATGTACTCAAAGGCCATAATTTGAGCCAAGGGGAACATTTTGTAGCTTAGTCAGACCATGCAGACAAGTCTATCAAATGTACAACGTGTCATATACAGATTTCTGTTCAGTAAACCTTTCTGTCCCAGTCTCCACATTTATCATTGTCTCCCTGACAGGAGCTCTGCCCTGTTATCCTGACTTGTATGTCATTTATCAGTGTTAAGTGCAACAAAAGAGTATCTCTTTAAACCCCCTTTACCCTTTCACATGCTTCTACCCTTGAATAATGATATCTGTCTCTGCAGCCACAAATATTCCATTTCATCCTTTCCTTTGTATTACATTAGTTGCTCAATAAATGATTAAAATGGCATTAGTGCACTTTAAAATGAAAATTATTATATTATTGTTGAAGTCTTGTGTAAGAGAAGAGATAAAAGCATTTGGGTGCTTTTGCCCCCTTTTTAGGGCTGTCAAGTCAAAAGAATTTTGTATAAAAAGCTCCCACCCACAAAATCAAAACATGGCAATACCAACTCAGCCCAAATGATGCAGCCCCAAGCCCAAATCTCAATTTTCAGCCATGAGTACAAATCGCTGTCTCCAAAGCAGAAAGTGTGAGTTATGACATAAAAACTGCAAATAGCAATAATGGTCTTTGAACATACTGCCACAAATGACAACTGCATTTATTTTGCTCAGGAACAAAGGGGAAGAAGGAAAAAACCTTGAAAAAGTTAAACAAAACCTGAAAACAGTTGCTGAAAAGATGTTTCCAAGCAGCATTTCATGTCCATGTTTGCTGCCATGTTTTAAAACAATGGAGCGTCTTTCTATAAAGTTGGTAATATGCTGGGAAGCGTAAGCTTCACAGAATTTATATCTAGCTACTGCCTTGCAAGAGATTTTATAGAAATGTGTTAGCAACTCTGTATAGCAGGTAGAGTACCGGCTCAGGTTATTAATTATAGCTTGGAGTTACAATTCGTAACAAATAAAACCCCCAAAACAATTGTTGTTTTCCATCCCTGAGTAGATTTGCCTTTTGCATTTGTTTCCTTCTGATGATTTGCTTTCAATGTGGTGGCTAAGAGCCTAGCGATAGATCTTGCTAATTGCCTTCTCTCTTGTTTTGTCATTGAGTTGATCCTCTGCATACACTTTTCTTAAATACACTTAGCTGAAAATTGGTAGATTTTTACTGAGGAATCAGATTCTGGGCCAGGTTTTCAGTAGAGGGAAACAAAAAACCCCTAATAGATTTGCAAAAAGGACCATATAATGGTGTTTGTAGCGTTCATGTGCTGGTGTGCCAGACTTCATGGAGCCTGAGACTTCCCTGGAGGTAGGGCACTATCTGCTTCTTGTTGACAAGTTGCTATCACAGACCAGAGATCTAGGAAAAAGTCTCTCACTTGGCAGGATATATTTTTCAACTGGCAAGCAAGCCCCAACCTCTGGCTTCTTCCCCGGAGGCATCTCTGGAGGGCAGTGAGTCAATCTGAACACTCCTTCTCTGGCTGCTTCGCAAAGATACCACCAAAAGACTCATCCCTGTGTGACCATCATATGTATGTTATGCTTCAGATGAGCTACTACTCAGACAAAGCCTTCCTCAGATACTATGGCAGCAGTTTTCCCAAAATGGGATGCACTGACCTAAAAGCCATTTCCCAATAGAATAAGGACCTACTCCTTTCCTTTTTTCCCCATCTCTGTTCCCTGTTACGCAATCTTGTCATTTACCATGTGGCAGGTCTGCACCTTTTCGGATCCTCTGCAAATGGATGCAGCTCATTAACTCAGGAAAAATGCCTT
>JAAGNO010002506.1:105200-121561 GCA_033439905.1 Ceryle rudis
AATCTGAACACTCCTTCTCTGGCTGCTTCGCAAAGATACCACCAAAAGACTCATCCCTGTGTGACCATCATATGTATATTATGCTTCAGATGAGCTACTACTCAGACAAAGCCTTCCTCAGGTACTATGGCAGCAGTTTTCCCAAAATGGGATGCACTGACCTAAAAGCCATTTCCCAGTAGAATAAGGACCTACTCCTTTCCTTTTTTCCCCATCTCTGTTCCCTGTTACGCAATCTTGTCGTTTACCATGTGGCAGGTCTGCACCTTTTCGGATCCTCTGCAAATGGATGCAGCTCATTAACTCAGGAAAAATGCCTTTTTTTTTTTTTCCCCGCCTTGGTTAACAAAAATTACAAGAAATAAGACCATGAGAATGGTCTGAGGAAGCTAGAGATGGTGCACAGGAGAGAGTGGGACCATGTGGCTGAGTGTAGGGAAAGGGCACAAGGCTCATGTCTCTATGTTAAGGCAGTAGTGAGCCATTAGATCAGCCCACCAGTTCATGACACTTAGCTCAAAACATCTTCAGGTCTCCCAGAAATAGTACACCTTGTATTACTGAAGATGGTCTTCTCACAAGTGCCCCGAGCTGGTGGCTCACAGCTGCCCAGCTATCAACTCCTGAGCTTTCAGTCACTTCCTGATGATGAGCTTCCATCTTACAGGAGGTGTTTTGAGTGTTAGTTCCAGATGTATGTTAGTGTTCTGTGCTTTGAATAAATTTCACTCTGCTTCCATTATTTCAGTCCAAAGTGCCATGCAGTTTCTTCTGTACAATATACCAGTTCTCTGTTTGGGAACACCTCCCAGCTTTGTGCCACCAACACACATCATCAACACGCTCCTGATGTTTGTGCCAATTTAGCATTTGCATTCAGGCTACATTTCAACAAACCACATGCTACTTCATATACCCTGATGGAGGATGACTTAACCCCACGTCGTCACTTAGTACAGCATTTGATGCTAAGCACCCTTCTGGCAAGATTGTTGCAACTCCCACTGAAATCAAAAGGGGTCTTTGCACTGATGTTAGTGTGCCAGGCCACCACATTGAATAGACTGAAAAGTTCAAGATCAGTAAGTGTAACTTGTGAATAAAATGTCTTGAATATACTGGGTTTTAGGGTAAATTTTGTAGCTTTATAATGGGAAAAAACCCACCCTGTGTTTAAACAAAATTACAGTGAATTGCTCAAAGGCAAAACAAAATTCTCAGCTCAGCTGTTTGGCTCACATTCATCTCCCTTTACTCCTATAGAAGTGACATTTTAATTAACTGTGTCAGGTGGATGTGTAACATCTCTGCTGAAAAGCCTGTATCTGCTCAGCTGTGTGTCATAGTTTCTATACCACCACCATCTACAAGAGGTCACACTTCTGTGGCAGGAGGATCGAAATTCTGAACAAATATTTTATAATACATAATCTAAGCTTTTCTTCTACTTGCACAAGTCTATGGAAAGTAGTGATTTCCCTGGATTATTTACATGCACATTTTTTTTTCTATGAGCAAGCAAAAACATTTCTATAGCAGGATCAAAAATCAGTTCTTTGTGGGTAATAAACAGGTTTTGCACGGGACTGGCTGTCTAAATGGTAGCAATTTTGTTCCTCGAGTTAGTGCTTTTAGCTATGAATACCTAAGTGTGCAAATGTAAACCATTACTTCTGCAAATATATGTGCAGCTCTGAGGTTCACTTTCTGCGAATGTTAATGAACGCAGAATTCGATCACATGAATAGTCAAAGAAAGTGAACACAAAAGCAGCACAATTGTGGTTGAAGCAAACAGATTTTAAAACCTAAGCCCAGAAACTTGGCTACTTCTCACTCCACCACTGTGAGTGTCTTAAACTTTAAGAGCTTTACAGCATTGACCTGACTGAATTTTTCAGGTAAATATGTGATACAAGTCATGAGACCCCACAGAGGCTTAAGAGGAACATATCCGTTGTGTCACAAGGTCTGATTTGGATCTGAAGCTTTCCTAGTCAACTGTCAGCTTAGACCTAGATGGGAATGCTGTGGTGCAGGAAATACTTCAGTGGGGATGACAAGGAGATGGTCAAAGAAGAGGATCACTAGCTTTACGAGAGTCCCCTGTCAAACCAGGCATGAGGGTGAGCAAGCAGGGAAATAATGTGTGAAATCCTACAAATGGTGAGGGATGAAGGTGAGCAATACTTCTTTTTTTTTTTTTTTTTCAAAATAACAAATGCATTAGGTTTTAAGTTGCAAGTGTGTGAGCTTAACATCAGTGAACAGGAGGAAGAAACAAAGGAGGAATGGAAATCTATATATACACTTATATATGTATGTGAACATATATTATCAATCTGTCACCTTAAGACATGCCCACTTAGCTGCAGCTGTGAGTGGGAACCTCTGAAAGAGTCACTGAAGCAGGAGTGTGCATACAAATAGAATTAAACTTCAGGAGGCTGGAATGCCGCATTTTGTTATTCAGGAACTTTCCTGATGCAGTTTAATTTTACCAATAAAGAAATCACGCACAGACACAATCTACAGGGAAAGAACGTTGGAGGGTCTGAACAAAACCAGTTAAAAATAAAGGCATTTTCCAAATGTATCATGGGCATGCAATCAGTGGGAGCTCACTGCACAACAGTAATGTGAATGAACAGCATATCCCCCAGTGGTAATGGGGAAACTGAGGCACATAGGCGACTGGGACTCTGACTCTGTGAAGCACTTGAATATATGCTTCGAACATGGACCATTCTCACTGATGGCAAACACTCCTTTCCTATAGCCTGTAACTGTCTCAAACCCCTCCTCCTTAAAACAGGGATAATGTGATGGCTACGCTTACAATTATTCTGTAGTTAGAAATACGCGTTTACTTTGCTGAGAAAAAACTTACACATATGGCTGAAGACTACAACAGGAGATGGTAAGAGAGAGGCTTGGGACAGGAGTACTGCTGACAATATCAGACACAACTATCCCTGGTTTGATAGCAGTAGGACGTGAGGAAGAGCAAGGACTGAGGCTGGCAGGTGATGGAGAAGCTATGAAGGTATGTAGGAAGTCTCAGTGACGTGCATTATTGAATCTGTTTTGCTGTTTCAATGGAAATTAAATGTAGCACACTAATTTACCATGCACAATACATAGTAACAAGCTCGGGGCTTAGTAGATACCCTTATACTACATCAGGGTAAGTGAGGGATACTGGGGAAAGACTCATTTTCTCCCCACATTCATTTTGCAAGATAGGCAAAACTTGGCGGGGCAGAAAATGGCCCATTTCTTTTCAGTGTGTTCCTTTTTAATCCTCTTCTTAAAAACTAAGGCAAAGGTGCAGTGATTAGAGCAAACTCCATGCTCAGAATCTTCATTTCTTCACGCCATCTTCATTTCTGCCTCGCAGGAACTTGCTCCTTCAATAGCTACGATGGAATATGGATTATATTTATTTAGCCAGAAGGAAGGGTTTGGGTAATGTAGTATTCTGTTAGGGCTTGATGTCTGTTATAGCAGCTTAACAGCTGATGACAGACTCCAAATAATCAAATCTAGATGCATTTTCAAGGAAATTAAATACTACCTTTCATTAGACTGTCTTACTGGCACTAGATCAACTGCCATTTTACATATACTCCTTCAGAAAAGTGAGATGTGATAAAAATTTGCATTTTGGTTTACATTATTTATCAGAATTTTAATTTTAGTATTCTGTGGCTGACTTCATAAATGTCTCATAATGATAATAACTGCAACTCTATGCACAGTTGCAGTAAGATCTACCAGGACTCCAGAACACAAAGTCCCATGCCTTCTTTTTGGTTCTCTCTTTATTCCGCTCAGTGTCAGCACCTCCTGCCTCTTCTGGAATTGCCACCAAATGACTTGGAGTTGGTATAAACACATAATTGAAATCAATTTACTTAAAAGGATTGTGAACCTTGATATATGGGGAGATTTGCTTTGATAACTTGGGGAAAATTTCTGGAAAGGCCAGTACTGCCTGGCTGCTTTTCCATTTTTCTTCAGTGAGAGGATTTGGTGAAAAAGCAGAATTTGAGTACATTTCATCCCCTCTAACTTAAGTCATTTAGGAAGCAGGCACATAGTCTACACCAGCCACGTGGGGTCCCTCTACATTCAGTGGAGAGACACCTTCATTCACCTTATTGTGGGCTCTCAGAGCTTATGCTGAGGGGCCACTGTGATTTTGGACAGTACCTCCTCAGGAAGACTTACTTTTCCTTGGCTGTCGTTTCCAAAAATGTTTCCTTAGAAATATATACATAGACAAAAAAAATCTCTGACACTGTCTTTTTCACTAAAAAAACTGTGTTCTTTGAAATTCTTCTGATCCTTCGCTTTGAATAATATCCAAATACTTAAGTAAAACTAAACAAAAACTCATTGGTAATTTTACTTTTCCATATTCCAATTCTCCCTGCATTCTCTCCATTTTTCCTTTTCATTTCCAACCGAGGGAAAGCAGAACAGAAAATACAGAGAGAGAGGAAGATGAAGCCTATTTAACTACACTGTTAAAGGCTCTCTGAACACACAGCCAGGGACCCACTCAAGACTCTCAGGGCAAGTATGGCTACACCACTGTATATTCTCTGCAGAGCTGTATGGGATTAGGTGAGCAGGGTTACCTCTTCACTTTCTGCTCAGCCATTAACCCCCAGCAATCTGCTCTTCATACTCCTGGGCTTCTCTGAGTTGAAGGGATAAGAGAAAATTTACAGTAAAGGCTCATTTCTGCCAGACCTGGCCCTTGGTAGGAAACAGTCCACTCCTATCACCGACCTGGTGACTCAAAGCAGGCAGGATGCTGCAGGTCAGGCAGAGCAGCCTGGGTGATTATTCTGCCAATATTTTGCTTTTTCAAATTTGCTTACATATCAAAATATGGGTTTCGCTGATAAAAGCCAACAGCTCCATCAGACTCCATTACAATCCATCAGGCAAATAGTAATTTCCAAATTAGTCCATGCACTACAATACTTTCAAGTGATCTTTATAATCTCTCTTGTAAAAAAAATCCACCGTTATAAGAATTACCTAAACATGGATTTACGAGGCAGATAGCTTGCAGTGTAAATGACTTGTGTTTGGATAGGTAGAATGCATATCAAAATACATGCTCAAATGAGAGACCATATTGACTCTGTCTGAGCCTTTATGGTCTATTAGATAAATATTATCTTGGTTCAGGATTGCGGTAGTTTTCTATATGCACAGTTTCCTGATAAGCCATATGGACTCTCAGATAAAATTGTGTATTCAGATTTAGAAAGTGATATGGCTGAATAGCTGTAATGAGCATGGGGAAGCTCCTGTTAACCAATTAATCAGAACATGTCACTGAATGCCCCCTCCCCTTTTTGTGTCAGTATGTGCTATAATCTATACCCAGCAAACACGCTTTGCTCAGTGGCATTTTGAGAAAAAACACATGCCAAGGGCACGGCAAACGATCTCTGTACAGCAGTTGTGGTTGTATCTGTACCCCTATACTGTGATTCAGGTAATTTCTGATTATTTTCCATCTTGTTCACACTAATGCAAATATACTTCTAACCACAGCTCACCAATATTAACAGAAAGAACTTCATTGATGTCAAAGGCATGGATTTCAGTCACACTTTGCCTTTTCTCACTTAATAATAACGTACTAAACACATATTTCAAATGTCAATGGCAAAAATTCAGTGGATATGCATTTCATCTACATGGAACGTGTGCTCCAGGGATCCCTGCGTAACTTGTAGAGTTCACATGAATTGACCAAGGCTAGAACACAAACCAAGAGGACCACCAACTGAAGCTAGGTCCTAGCTTTGCAGGTGACACACCAAGCGACCTCTCCATCCTTAATAAACATGGGGACTTTCCCAGTGCATTTGTACACCACATTGATGTGAAAAATTAGGTGGTGAAACCAGTTTGTTTAAAGTGATAGTGTATCTTACAGCTAACTATTTTTTCCTTCTTTATACACCTTGCAAAACAGGTCTCTTGCTACTGCCTAAACAACTGCTATCTGAAGGAGACAAAAGAAGACATTACTTCTGGAGAAATAAGATTTTGTCCAGCTTCTCCTTGTGGTTAAAGGAGTAAATTATCTTCTGAAAAGCAACACAAAGCTGGACCTAAACAGTGTGGTTCAGCATTATGCAGAGATGACCAAGGTACCTTAGGGTACCACAGCCCTTATAAATGTTCCCTGGGGTGCCTTCTGATAACTGTCACTCAGAATGGGCAGAACATCAATGTGTAGGTACCTTGTAAGAAGTTTTATGAAAGGATCTCAAATTTTCTTCTGGCAGAAGAAGTGCCACATGGTGGCTGAGTAGGATGCTCCCAGATGGTTGGGGAGGGTGAGGCTCACTTTGGGGAAGGGATGGTCCAGATACAGGCAAGGCCATGAGTGCCATTACGTTATTCCTCACAAGCGGGTTAAGCAACTTTATTTTAGACTTTTAATTGCTTATTCTACCTCCAGACCTTAGAAGCTAAGGCAACAGATGCTATATTAAGGAAGTTATTTTAGCAGGTGAGGAATGTAACTTCCATTTGGTTCTCTGTTCCATGACTTCCTTGTTATCTTAATATTATTTAAAACTAGCTCTGCTTTGAATGGCTAAAATCATTCTCTGAAGCACGCTGCTGAAATGTAAGCATCGTACAACTTTGATTTCCCATGACTAGAGAACACATGCTGTTACTGAAAAGAACATACAAGATTGTCATGCTTTTAGAAATCAAATGTTAATTATGAGGCGGGAGTGGAGGGCGCAACAAGATTTTGCTCATTCATCGTGGCCAAAGATAATTTCCAAGCTTCTACAAAATTGTACTTTATTGGTCTGTTTGGATTCTTGTATTTTATCAGAAAAGCAGCATTTCCAGCTCCTCATCCTTGCAGGGAAGATGTGGCTGCAGGCAGTGTCTAATGTTGCCTACCTTAGGGAAGAGGACATGGGCATCTTGTCTGTGCTCATGCTCACAGCCCTCCTTCATGAATCAGTGTTACAATGTTCAGCTTTCAACAGCTCTGCCCTGTTGTAAATCTGCTGATGAAGCTTTTATAGGCTAAATTACACAATGTTTTGGGGTTTTTTTCATTAAAGCATACCTCTTTCTGTGTATATTAGTCTGTATGTCAAGCTTTGAATGTGGAAATATCACAGTCATGAGCCTGAAACATCAAAAGATGGCAAAATAAACCACAAACAGTTGCTTTATCCTCTCAAAAATTTGACCAGAGGCAAGTGAAGATGAGGCCTGGCTTTCAGCAACAACTGGATGCACTGAAACATGTAACTTACCAAATCGAAGTTGCACACTTAGTGGAAGTTTTGGCTTCCCTTTGCTTTTCCAGAGTCTAGTATTTTACACAGCTTATTTTATCGATTTTTTTTTTTTTTTTTAATGGGGAAGAGCTGAGCATTGATAATAACGTTTCAAAGTTCTCCTAAAAACACTGACTAAAATTGTTGACCCACAAAACCCAAGGTAAGGGCACAGCCCGTTTCCAACACGTAAGTCACCTGGGAGCAGCTCTCCGTGCTGGGCAGAGCATAACTGGCAGGAAATAATGCACACCTTATTCTTGCTGCCACAGCACACGTTATTACACTCACTTTATTCAAACAACCATTTTGGAAATAGGCTACATTTCTGCACCTTGTATTTCAGTGCACCTTCGGCGTTGTCAGACACTAAAACCAGCAGAGCGCTCTGCAGCCGGCTGTTCTGAAGACAGCTCTCCCTTCCACTCTCCAGGAAATGCTGTTCTCATGAGATTTCCAGCACAGCCCATGCTCTGTTCAAAAGGCTTGGATAGGCTTGAATAAACATCTGACCTTCTTGAGGAAGAAAATGTAAACCTCCCTCCCCTCCCACCCCAGCTGTGATTCTTTTGAGGTTCTTTTCTACTATTTGTCTTTATTTATCAAGCAAAGACAATATGTTTGACCCTGTGTAAGAACAGATGACATTCAGACTTAAAGAAGCCTTCAGCTGTGATGGAAACAAGTGAAGAAGTTCAAAATTGTGAATAAATATGAAGTTCGTAGGAAGAAAGTTTTTATTTTAAGTTTTGTTTTTATGCTGTGAAGAATACACAGAGTAAATAAAAATCCTCATGCTTCTAGGTACACAGCATATAATGAGCCCCATCCCCAGCTCAGTGTGACAACTGCTCCTAAAATTACATTGCAGGTTTTGTGGAAGAACTGCAGAACTGTGTGGCTTGATCAGCCAGGATTTGGAAGGTCTTTCATGTTTTTATTTTACTAGAGCATTGCTATTTTCAGCCAATCTTACTGTGTGCCATCAAAACCCAAAAGTAATTTAAATAGATGCGGGTTTTCTATTTTATTAAATGCATGTCTTTTCACTTGCCTTTTTTCATTGAAGATTGCATGTCCTCCTTCAAGCTGTTCTAGGTTCAGCCTCCAAAGAGAGTAGCGAGGGAAAATCAGGCCATTTAAAAATAAAATGGATTACTTCTGCACAGCTTTCTTTAATCAAAACCATTATAACTGATGGCTCAGAGGCTTGATTACACCTCTTCAGAGGGCACCCCTTGATTTTGCGCGACATCCCTGATTATTTTATTTACTTATTTATTTATTTATTAGCTTTTACTTTCTGCCTTGATTTCTAGGTCACAGAGTTGAGGCTCTTTCTTGCTTTAAATGGACTTGCTTGTTTCTCAGTGGCAGGCTATTTTTCTTACAGGGGCTATGAAGTAAACATGCCTCTTTTTCAGAAGAAGACAAAAAATTCCCGTGATCACATATTCCTGGAGCTCTTTCTCTTTTTTTCCCCCTCTAGCCCCTGTGGAGAGCAAGATTGGACCAAGAGTCATTCCTCCCGACCTCTCCCGAGCCCCTGCGGAGCTAAGGGCCAAAAGGTCATTTTCTCAGGTTCCCTCTTGGAGGGAGAATCCAAAGGTCATTCCCTCCCTCCCCAACTCACCCCAAGTGCATCTGAGAGACATTTAAAACTCCTCCGAAGAGGAAGGGGAGAGATTGAGTCCATGTGCTTTACCTACTGCCCCTCAGCAGCTAAGAGATGTGAACCAGGGCAGTGCATGAAATGTTTACCTTGATGCTCAAACCTACTCAGGCCTGGCCTCGGTTTCAAAGTTTGGCACTTTGTGAACTTCAGCGGGGATGGGCAAAGATTGCTCACACAGCTGGGAAGTGGGCCTAAATGCTTCTGCTTCCTTTCCTGTTCCCCAAGTCAGCCTTCTCTTTCCCACAGTCCCCAGGATCCTCCTTCTCCTGCCAGATCTGGGTTTCACAAGGAATTAACCAGATGCCGTAGGGAGTGATGTTGAACATCTCTGAACTTCCCGATGTTCCTGGCTCTTGGGATCAGAGCTGTAGGGATCACTGTAAGAGTCCCCTTAGAAAACAAACCCAGACAGACTCACACAGCCTTACCCAGAGCTGCTGCTGCCCGCTGCCCTCTAATCCGTGAACCCAGTGGACTGGTTTTGGAACCAATCTGCATTTCCCAAGACAGAAGTAAATATTCAAAGTTAGCACCTCTACACTTCCTCCTTATCCCTGTCAAGAAAAAAGTATCTTTTTTTCTTACTCTCCAAATGACAAAAGAGAGAGATTTCTCATAATTAATTTCTTTGACTGACCCGAGGAAGGAAGGAAGAGAAGAGCAACAGTTATTTCACAAGATCCCCTGCAGAAGCGGGGCACCAAGGGTCACTTCCTCTCAATCTGTCCCCTCTGAAGGAGAGCGGTTAGGCTATGTCAATGCCACGGTCCCTTTGTGGGGGATAGGCAGGGGAGGTCCCCCCCAGCCCCAGCCCATCAGCAAACCCCTCTGGGGACATCCCGCTGCTGGCCCCAGTCACGGGCTCCATCGGTACCGTGCGACGCTGGCGGCACAGGGTGGGCTCGGTTCAGCCGGACGCCGCGGGCAGGTTGTGTGGGGAGCGCAGGGGGTCTGGGCTGCGAAGGGCCGGGATCAACTGCTGGGCTCTATCACCCTGGGAGAATGGCTTGATCTGTAAAGCACGGTGAGATGGAGTCACCTTCTCCCCTCTCATGTGTCCGTCCAGCTCACCTCGGGCATCTCAGGAGGCACCATGAGAGCCCAGATGCCGTCCGCCTCAAAGAGTCTAAACGGACACCTGAATCAACTCCTCGGGGCAGAGAGGCTGGAAAGGGGCTTTTCCATACTGGGATCCACAGAACCAGTTCACACACATCCCCGTCCCCCAGAAACAAAAACCTTGCTCTCAAGGTCCAAACAGAACCTGGACCTTCTGTCTCAGACACTCCCCTGAGTCGCTGTGCGAGCAGCTCCTGGTGCTGCTTTCTCGAAGGCAACAACCTCTGCTCAGGAGCATCGAGGATCCTTGTGATACCCCTCAGCCCCATTTAGAAACAAACTGGACCTGGTTTGCGAGTCTCAAAGCCACAAGGCCTCTCCTCGATGACACTGTCCATTGGCTGTGGACCCCACCAGAGCCCCCACCCTCACTTTAGCTGTCTCAACCCTTCCAGGTTGGACACCCATCCTTTCTGGTAGCCAGGTGAGCAAAACAACATTACCAGCTTGGGGGGGCTGAGAACCTGTCTCCAAGAAGTGAAGCTGAAGCCATCAAGCCCTCAACCATCTCAGCAGCAGGGGAACCTGCTCCCCTGGGGCAGGCAGCTGCCGGAAGCTGGACCACATGGTGCTGATTTTTGCTGCCGATGGGCAGCGCGGGGTCTTGGGGCATGAGGGCAGGTTGAGGAGGGGGAAGAGAAGAGAAGAGAAGAGAAGAGAAGAGAAGAGAAGAGAAGAGAAGAGAAGAGAAGAGAAGAGAAGAGAAGAGAAAGAGAAGAGAAAGAGAAGAGAAGCCTTAATAAGGGTGGTAAAACCATCTCTGCCACTTGCTGATCTAACAGATGGGTATAACTCAGGATGATCCCACTGACCTCAGTGGCTCCAGCCCGGCTGATGCCAGCAGAAGCACTGGAGTCCTCCCCAGCAGGGGCCAGTGACTCCACTCTCCCCTCGTGGTACCCAGCTGAGCCTCGCCAGGCTCATTTTTAGGCATTTCTAGGCTGAGCGTTTCTCCACCTCCGTAGGATCCCACCAGAGACGCTCCTCCAGGAGGAGTTTCTCCAAGAACGAGTCCCTGACAGCATCCCTCAGCCTCTGCTAGAGCTCAAAGCCCTAACGCCCGCATCAACCCGCACTCCCTCGAGCCCCTCCTCTTCTCCCCACCGCTCCCAGCACCGGCTTTAAAGGTGCAGAAAGGAACCGAGTTGCCCCATTCCCAGCGGCTGCCAGCTGGCCACCAGCGCCTGACTCCTCAAAGCACGTGTGATGTCCTCCCCTTCTGCCGAGCCCAAATATCTCACTCCCACCTTGAGGTGCCGGTGATTCAGGCTTCCCTCCGCTGGCTCGCAGCATCCCCAGCGCAGCCGCCTGCGTCGTGCTCAGCCAGCGCCGCTTTATTCCTCACCCGCTGCCGAGGGAGGGCCAAAAAGGCATGAATGCAGAGATACCGAGACAAGTGGGAGGGTGGGAAGCGGAGGGAGAATAGCAGCCTCCTGGTGAGTGATTGACCGCAGCGGCTCTGAAGAGGAGGGCTGGGAACCCGCACGCATTTGCAAAGCAGAAAAGTTGAGAGCCGCTCCCAGAGGAAGGGTCTGGGACTGAGCCTCCGGTGGGTTGGGGGGGTTGTGTGTGTGTGGAGGGTCTGGGACAGAGCCTCTGGTGGCTTTTCGGGGGGTTAAGGGTCTGGGACAGAGCCTCTGGTGGGTTTTCGGGATGTTTTTAGCTCACGCCATGCCCCACGCACCCCTGCATCTGCTCCTTCTCTGCCACTACCTGCAGCTGATCCCAGCTCCTCTGAACCGGTCTTTTGAATCCTCCTCTCAGTTGGAATCCTCCACCTTTCAACCCCTCCAATGCCCTCGGCGTCCCGTCCCAAGGAGCGGGGAGAGAAGCAACTCCCAGGAGACCTGTTCCCTGCCCTTAGTTTAGAGGTTGTTAGCACATCTGCTGCCTGGGACAGCCGAGAGCACCGGGATACAGACATCGAGATGGCAGCAGCACGTCCCCGTGTGCTCGGCTCCAGCCGAGCCCGCTCGGCAAGTCCTCAGCGCCTGTTGCGAATCTCTGCCTTGGGGGAACCCTCACCCCGGGGGAAGCCTCGTCCCTGGCGGTCCCCACAGGTCACCAGCAATTCCTCCCTGCTTTGCTCTCTCCATTCCCCCAACACCGCAAATACAAAAAGGTGGGGAGTTACTCGCCTTCCACCCCCTCCTCAAGGTGTGTTTCTCTAGGTGTTCACAAAGTCAAGAGAGCTAAACGTGGAGCTTGGAGAACTAAGGTTCAAGTTTAAAGCAACCAGGAGAGCTCGACTGTGATTTCAAGGCACATATTCCAGCCGGCTCCAAGCCTGAGCTCCTCCGGTCCTGCCTGTGCAGGCAGCCGACTGTTCCACAGCTGCGGACCGGTCCTGAGAGGGGAGAATGTCCCAGAGCAGGGCTGGAGATGTCTGATCTCTTCTGAGGCTGTTAGCCAAGCCTGGGCACGGCGGGGAGGGGGCAAATTCATCTTCAGTTGAAGATGATGCAGGGAAGAATAAAAAAAAAAAAAAGAAAAAAGAAAGAAAAATGAGAGGATAGAGAGAACATGCGAATGATTCCCCTGATCAAATCAGCCAGAAAGAATGAGGTGCTGGTGCCCTCTAATTTTTAGATTTGTGGATTTTAGGGCCAGAAGGGACCGTGATGTTCATCTAGCCTGACAGTCTGTATTACGTAAAAGCCACTTGAAGCCAGACAGTGCCACCAGCTTTTTAGAAGCAACAGCAAGCGCTGGGGAACTTACTAAAAGACGGGGACTCTCCCAAGGCTGGCAGAGGGATGTGTGGTTCCCAGCGCCCGCTTGGCGAGGAGAGGGCCAGGTACACCCTCCCTGCCGGGCTCCTGCTCAGCAGGCGGCAGCGCTGGGGGAGAGAAAACACCATTTCCCTCCCAGACCACACAGCTCCCTTGCCCAGCAAAGAGGGCTAAGAACGCGAGGGGAAAAAAAAAAACAAAAATAAAAAAAAAGCAACCCCTTCCTTGCATTTTCCTTTTGAACCTTCCCCAGTCTCTGGGAAGAAAATGCCCCACGGGGATCCCAGTCCAGAGACATCTCTTGGTCGCTTCGGTGTCAAACCCAACCGCTTGCAGCGAGGCAGCGTTGTAGCAGTGGGAGCTGAGCCCCGCGAGCAGGATCCTGAGCTCCTCACTCAGCCTGCAGCGCGGCCGAGGTGTAGTCATTGACTGCAATGTGAGCTTCCCTCTGAAGATGGAGCCAGGCAGCATAAAACATCAATAAAGCGCTCAGGATGAGTCCCTTTAATGAGCTGAGATTGTAACACGCTGCCGGAGCTTGCCAGAAGCTGCCCATTCTGTCAGGAGGAGTAGATCCTGCTGAAGAAGTGTTAAGTGGGTCTTGCTGACTCACAGATGCAGATGGCTCCGTCCCCAGGTCCCCACGCCGACAGCGGCCAGGCAGGAGGTGCCGCCTCGGGGGAGAGCTGGCACCTCGGCATGTGGGCCCAGCCGGAGGGTGAACAGAAAACCAGATGTATTAGGTTGGGTTTTTTTCTCCATGTCCCATTGCACCGACGGGCTCCCTGTGCTTCCACGGCAGCTCTTCCTCCACAGAAAAGGTGTTTGTCCCCACGAGGTCCCCTACCCGAATCCACACCATCACCCTCCCAGCAAAGGAACCAGAGCAAAGACATGACTCGAGCAGCACGTGTGGCTCCAAATGTGTGGCACAGAGACCCTGTCCCTGAGCTGCTCAGGAGCCTGAGTAGGGTGGGTGAAGCCAGATGGTGCACTGGCTGGGGAGATACTGGGGTGGGGCTGTTGTTTTCCTCACTGGGAAATTGTTAAACTTCATCCTTCACCTCCCTGGAAGGACAGGCAGCTGCCTGGGGACAGGTTCTGCCGGTGGTACAGGCAGCCAGCTCTGGTGAGGGACCCTCGCACTGTAGCAGGCACAGGGTCCTTCCTTCGGCAGACGATGGCTGCAGAGCTGAAGGCTTCACGGTCCCTTTAGGAACAGGCTCTGGTAAGCCAAAGAGTGAGGTCTGTGGGAGGTGCCATGGGTGAGTGGTGTTTATGTCCCCACACAAACCCCATTGCTACATCCATCGGGGACCCAAGAACCAAAACGTTTGCACTCTCCAGACCCTGAATGTCCCCAGAAAGCCCAGGGAGCACCAGTCCCTCTTGCCAGGCCTGACCCTGCATCTGCAGGACACAAGCTCTTCATCCAGCTTGCGTCTGTATAGCACCTTCAGCCCCGCCCTTGATGGGGACATGGTGCTCCCATGACTGTCTCTTCTGTCCCCAAGCCCTTGGGGCCACCTCTCTTCCTGGCTTCTATGCTCCCTGTGATGCTTATCCTTGATCTTTTCTAGGAGCTGTCACCACCCACTGTTCCGAGCCTTCTTCGGCTTTCCAGAGGTCCCAGGCCGGGCTCTACCATGTCTATCGGGTATCCCTCCTGCAGACACCCAGCCTTCCGCAGACCATGTGCCCAGCAGCAGATCTTCCACCTCTTCTTCCCCTCCAAGCCCACGTACCTGACCCGAGCATCCTCCCTCCCCCGGGTACCACCCTTCCCGCTCCAGACCAGGGCCTCTTATGCCCCACCAAGCAAAACGCATTCCTTAGGGATGGATGCAGGGGGTGGGGAGGCAGCTCCCCCCAATTTCTTTGCCTTCAGCACTTTGAGTTCCCGTTTCAATGTCACTTTAACTTGAGCGCGCGTGTGCAGGGGAGAAAGGCTTGGTATTAGATTGCCAATCTGGTCACATGTTGCCTGGGATTTGGCCGTAGCTAAGCAGCACCACCCCCGCATTCACTTTTTTGGCTGGTGACTCCTCTGCTCGGCGTAAGGCAGCACCGGCAAAGAATAGGAGAAACGGGAGGGGGAAGGAAAAAAAAAATTAATAATTAAAAATAATAATAATAATAATACAAAAAAAAAAAAAAATAAGGCAAGTCATTGTGAATGTCAGGAGCTCCTCGGCCGCGGGTGTGACAGTGATCCTCCCCCTCCAAACTCGCTCCGGGTGAGAGCCAAAGAGAGAGGATTTCATTAGGATCTGGTAGCAGGCTATTTTCAGAGCTGACATCCTACCCACGACTAAAAATAGCCGGTCCCCTCCACGCAAACCAGGGTTTCTTTTCTGTTAAACTTTAACAAACCCCAGCAAGGCTCAGACCTTGCCTCTTCCCCACGCTTGTCTCCCTTGCTTGCTCCGCTCCTTGTCCATTATCCCTTGCTTTCTCCCTTTGCCATCCCTTATTTCCCACTGCCCAGGTGTCCTCTCCCATCTGGTCATGGCTTGCGGGGATCAAAGCGGAGATGTCACCTCCGTGGGGCTGGCGGAGCAGAGGGCTGGGGTCACCTTCAGCCCAACAGCAGCACCCTGCTGTCCACACAGCCAGGGGAGGCAAGGGCTTGAGATCCCCAAGGGGCGAGGAGCCTCAAGCATCCCTCCAGAGGCCAGCCCCGCTCCCGGGTGCTCCTCAGAGTGCCTCAAGAGGAGGGACCCCCCGCTGCACCCCAGGAAGGTGCAAACTCAGAGGTGGAGAGGAGCAGAGCCAGCCCAGCTGCCTCCCCAGGGCATCATCTCCACCAAAGGAAGACGCTTTTCTTTGGTGCTCAGTGCTCACGTAGGGACTCCAGGACACAGGCCGGGCTCGGAGGGGTCACAGCACGAAGCTGTCCCACCTGTAGAACCGACTCCAGCACGCAGCCGCGGTCACCTCTGAGAGGGCTCTCCTAAAAACGCCGTTTAGCCTAAAAACCCGCTTGGCTGCTGCTGGCCCTCCTCTCGGAGGGGCTGCTCACAATTCCCTCCCCTCATTAGCCCTGCCACCTCCCCTCATTAGCACTGCCACCTCGGAGGTATTTATAGCCCCGGACCTACCCCCTCCTCCCTCCCGGCTTTTTAAAGACAACACAAATTTAACTCCTTCCCCAGCCCAGCTCGGCAGCCCCAAATCCCACGGCTTGGAATAATCAGCCTCTGCCGAGACCTCCCCGGCTCGGTGGGTGCACCCGCCACATCCCAGTCCCACAACGTCCAGCTCTCTCTGGTCCCAGCACGGCCTGAGCCTGAGCAGAGGCTGGAGCAGAGGCTCAACACAGAATAATAAAATCGTTTGGGTTGGCAGAGCCCTTTCAGCTCGTCCAGTCCAACCGTTCCCCCAGCGCTGCCAGGGCACCACGGACCGAGGGCCCTCAGCACCACAGCTCCACAGGGGGCTTGGAAACCCCTCCAGGGATCACGGGGACTCCACCCCTGCCCTGGGC
>JAAGNO010002507.1:9653-27105 GCA_033439905.1 Ceryle rudis
TTGTGTGTTTTGGTTGGGTTTTTTTTGGTTGGTTAGTTGGTTTGGTTGTTTTTTTTTTTTCTCAGAAGGTCCTGTTGTCTCATTCTGATCCCTAGGTCCTTGTCCTCAGATCTTCAGGCTGCTCTTGGCCCCTGCATCTGCTGGATCTCTCCCCTCCCCATCCAAGCCCTGTAGTATCGCTTTGTGTCTCACCAGTTGAGAAAAGGCAGATCTGTAACGTGATGGCCTCCGTTACAGGTGTGTTCCTGGGGGGTTAGCTAGTTCCAGCAAAGGACTATGTTACATGGCTGCAGTTCTGCCAACTTCTCTGCTCCAGGACAGGATTTCAGTCATAAGTGAGCAAGACTCAGATTTTAATACGATTGCTACCTGAGCATTGCCAAGGGCTGTGTCTGCTGAGGGGGAGATGTTCACTGTTTAGTCCACCGGATTACACCACCTCAGCTTCACCAAAGTCCTGCTGTTTTAGCAAACTGCATTGTTTCCTTCACCCCTTTGTAAACCACCTCGTTCCGTTTCTAGGACAGATCCATCTGGTAGCAGCCACAGCCTGCAAGGTCAGATCTCTTAAGAAAAATCCACTTGAAAATGTTATGGGTGTGTTTTCAACAAGGACATATCTGCAGAGCTCTGCAGTTCTGCGTGCTAAGGCTTTACAAACGTTTCTGGACCCTTTGAGGGGGCAACAGAGACACCTTCACAGACCCCCAAAGCCCTGGCACCCCAGAGCTCTCCTTCAACACCTACTTGAGGCTCCTGTGGCCAACTGGTGATGGGAGCTCGGTTGTGGTGCAGTCAGCGTTGCTGCTACTCAGCTCTGCCGTACTGCGGCATCTGCTGGTAACCCTGTCCCTGAGCTCACACAAGCACTGGAGCCGTGCTCGTACACTGCTGCTTAATTTAGGGCTGGGACAGTGCTAGCAGTTTAGAGGAAATTGTTTGAAATGTTTACACAGCTAATAGCTGCTGCTGGTGCTGGGTGAGGTGGCGTGACTGCTGTTTTTACATGGGGAAGTTGCACAACTGCTGCCAGAGCTTGCGGTGCTCGGTTCTCTTTGCTGGGCTTTCTCCTTGCTGTTGCAGTCATTCAAAATCACTGTCTGTGAGGCCACAAAATAGCAAGTTTGCCGTGTTTGGGAGGAGTTAAAATGACTGCAAACACTACTCCTCCCTGCAGCAGCTCCCTGTGTCACCTAGCAGATCTCTCCTGGCTTACAAGTTAGAAACAGGAAGGAACAAGGACTGGACTGTCCTGAGGCTCTCATAAGGAACTGAGATGTTTCGGCTTTGGCAGTTCAATGCAGGTGTTCCTGCATGTCCAGCAGAGGTTGGTGCAAGTGGAGAACTGATCCCCCTCCACTCTGGGTCAGCGGGTGATATCTTTCTCTATGTGCAGCCCTGCAGCTTCCCTCTGCCACTTGGGCTTGAAGCAGGGCAGCAGGAGATGGACAGTAATGCAGGTAGAGCTGGAGCGGTAAAGCTGGACAAGCCTTGGGTGGAATTCAGCTTACAGAAATGTGGCCCTGGTTGCAGGGTTGGGTTAGAGCTTCCAGTTGTTGCATCATCTTTAACAACTAAGCCAGGGAGTCAGAAATGTAAATGCATTTCAACCTGTGGCCTGGAGAAGGAAGTGCAGAATCTTCTCCTTTCTTCCTCTTCCTGGCAGTTAGCATGTCCAAGGCTTTAGTAAAGCCTTTGACACTGTCTCCCAGAGCGTTCCCCTTCAGAAATTTATGGTGTAAGGCTTGGATAAATACACTCTGCACTGGATAAAAAACTGGCTGGGTGGCTGGGCTGAAAGAGTGGTAGTGAATGGAGCTAAAGCTGGCTGGTGTCCAGTCACAAGTGGTGTTCCCCACGGTTCAGTACTGGGGCCTGTTCTCTTCAATATCTTTATTAATGATGTGGATGAGGGGATTGAGTGTACCCGTAGTAAATTTGCAGATGACACCGAGGTAGGTGTGTCATAGAATCACAGAAATGTCAAGATTGGAGAAGACCTGTACTATCATCGAGTCCAGTCATCAACCTAACAATACCAAGTCTACCCCTTAAACCATATCCCTAAGCACTTTATCTAATTGGGTCTTAAACACCTCCAGGGATGGGGACTCCAACACTGCCCTGGGCAACCCATTCCAACACTTGATAACCCTCTCAGCAAAGAAGTTCTTCCTAATATCCAAACAAAACCTCGCCTGGTGCCGCTTGAATCCACTTCCCCTTGTTCTGTCGTCTGTTGCTAGGTTAAACAGGCCTACTCCCACCTCTCTGTAACCTCCCTTCAGGTAGCCATAGAGAGCAATATGGTCTCCCCTGAGCCTTCTCTTCTCCAGGCTAAACAGCCCCAGCTCCCTCAGCTGCTGTTCATAAGCCATGTGCTCGGGGCCCTTCACCAGTTTTGTTGCTCTTTGGACACGCTCCAGGGTTGATCTGCTAGAGGGTAGGGAAGCTTTACAGCGGGACCCAGACAGGTTAGATCAGTGGGACAAGGTTAATTGCAGGGGGTTCAACAAGGCCAAGTGCCAGGTCCCGCGCTTGTGTCATAACAACCCCATGGCAAGCTACGCACTTGGGGATGTGTGGTTGGAAAGCTGCAAGTTGGAAAAGGATCTGGTGGTATTGATCAATAGTCGACTAAATATCAGCCAGCAGTGCATGCAGGTGGCCAAGAAGGCCAATGGCATCTTGGCTTGTGTTAGAAACACTGTGGCCAGCAGGAATAGGGAGGTGATCGTTGCCCTGTACTTGGCACTGGTGAGGCCACACCTTGAATATTGTGTTCAGTTCTGGGCCCCTCGCTATAAGAAGGACAGAGAAGTGCTGGAGCGTGTCTAGAAGAGAGCAACGAGGCTCGTGAAGGGCACAAGTCCTATAAGGAGCGGCTGAGGGAGCAGGGGTTGTTTAGTCTGGAGGAGGCTGAGGGGAGACCTTATTGCTCTCTACCACTACCTGAAAGGAGGTTGGATTGAGGAGGGGGACGGCCTCTTCTCCCTGGTGACGTGTGACAGGAGCAGAGAGAATGGCTGCAAGCTGCTCCAGGGGAGGGTCAGGCTGGATATTAGGAAACCTTTCTTCCCTGAAAGGGTTATCGAACATGGGAATGGGCTGCCCAGGGCAGTGGTGGAGTTGCCATCCCTGGAGGTATTTCAATGGCCTGTGGACCTGGTGCTTAGGGACACGGTTTAGTGGTGGGCTTGCAGTGTTGGGTCAAAGGTTGGACTAGGTGATCTTGAAGGTCTCTTCCAGACATTCTAAAAAAAAAAAAGGTACTTTTACAAATGGGAAATTTAAAGTGGATAAAAGGTTTTACTTTTCTGAACAGTGGGTATTTAGACCTGGGTGGGCGGAGGCTGAGCCCGTAGCAATGCTCAGCATTGTTGAAAATAATGTTAACATGGGGGGATTGGAAAGGAAACCTCAGGCTGTCTGCTTTGAACAGCTTCCATTTGCTAGGCCAAGATTACCTTGTACCTGCATGCATCGGTTGTATTTTATTGCACCTCTTCTTCTGTTGATGGTTGCTGGAGATGCCAGTTGGTTCTAAACCAGAACGCTGCTCCAGTGCAGCTGCTGTACTGGTCTTGTGAATTTTAAGTCACTTTAAGGAAGGTATTTAAATAACAGGGGGAGACACTTGCTAATCACACATCTGTGTATTTTATTACCTTATCAGTTAGTGAAAGCAGCATGTCCTTTTATAATGTTGTCAGTGTTCTTCTGATGCCCCGTTGAGATTTTGCACTGAAGTGTTTCGAGTGTGTGTTCCGCAGCAGAGCGAAATGAAAAGCGCAGTAGCTCAGACATGTGCCTCTAACTGCAAGCGTTCTTTCAGATGCCACTGTGGCAAAGGCAGCAGTTAATGATTAGTTAATGGATTGTTTGGTGTAACAAGGCTCTGCAATAACCTAAATTGGACTCGGGTGATGAGTAAGGATGTTGCATTACCTAGGTTCTCGCTTACCAGCTAAACTAAGCAATTGGAGGATTTAACCTGGGTTGGTTGCTGTATTTATGTGCAGTTTGTGCTTTACTGAAAAGCGTGGTATGAATACGTGAGCTGTGGACTGACTGATCTGATGAGCCAGACTGTGGGGCCGAAGGTGTTTGATTACCCCTCTGTCAAAGAAGATGGAGGTCTCAGGGCTGCGGAGCAAACACAGAGGATTTCATGGTGGGAGCCCTGCGGTTCCACGTGCTGGGCAGTTATCCAGACGTTGTTGCACAGAATGGACTCCGCTTGCAAACGTCCACACCACGAAGGTTAGAACAAAGTGCAGAGAAAGCACAAAGGTTCAGCAGCAGCCTTTAGAATCTGGGAGGTCTCCACACATGCAGAGGTGCTAAAAGCAATGCTCAGCTGCTGTGTCTTCAGGGTAGATGTTACTTCGTTTCTAATTGTAGTTCAACAGCGTGGCCATAGAGTCCCTCAGAAGATGGGGTGAAGGTCTGTCGCCTGTTGGGTTGTCTTGCAGAGGGGCAGGGCTGTAGAGGGGATTGGTCAGTGAGAGGCTGTTTGCACCCTGAGAAGTCTCATAAGGGAAATGGAAGCAGGTGAGTAGGTTGTTCTGCTGAGTAACAGAAGGGCTTTTGTAATTAACCTTCTGCTAATGAAGTGTCAGCACACAGAACTCTGTTTCATGGTATACAGTGGTGGTTGGTGTCTCCAAGCTTTGGACAAGCATTTGGCATTTTGAAGTCTTCCATCATTCGTTGTGAAGTCCCTTCCATCTTGTGATTTAGGAAGCTCTATGTATAATTTGATTCATGCTTTTACAAATAACTCTGCTGTGTCTGTTTTCAGCCTGATAAAACTCTTCTTGAAGGCTGAAGGGGGAGGGCTTGAAACTGCGAGGGAAGGAAATTTCTAATGTTGCTAGTGGAGCAATGACAGGCCTTTTAGTTATGCTGGCCCATGGTGGGTAGAGAGTGTTTGCAGGGGGCTGTGTGTTGGAACGGTGGTTCCTGGCAAAGACTCCTGGAGGCTGAGCAGCTTGTGCGTCGCAGCGCGATGTGAGAAGGGCAACAGAAGTTCCGCCAGCTCCTTCCTTGGATTTCATGGAGCAAGTGCCACCAGAGCTTGTCGGCCCAGCCTGAGGCAGGTTCTTTTCCTTCCTGTTGCTGAAGAGGGCCTGCTCTGCAGAACCCCCTCTCCAGTCTCTCTGCCACTGCTTCACTCCCAGTTCCCCGGCGCAGCACCATCTGGTGAAGGGAGCCGAGAAGCACAGTGCAATGGCAGGCCTCGGGAAAGGTACGCGGCAAGAGTGGTTTGAATCTTGACAGAGTTTTCTCATGATTTGCCCAGGTGTTTTCTGGCCGTAGGAAGTCTCTGCTTTGCCAGGAGCTTCGGCCAGCTGCCAAGAAGGACCCTTTCCGCTTTCCCCATTAGCATCTCAGCACTGCCGGGGGGCCAAATGGTTCTGAGCCCTGCTCTCTTTGTTCGTTGCGCTGCACCCTCATCAAACCGGTCTCCAGGAATGGTCATTAAGCATTTTGCAATGCGTTTGGCAGGGCGTTCAGAATTCAATAACCAAATACATTCACGGGGTAGGGATATATTTATTTTTTTTAAACATGCTGGAATTTGGGAATGACATGCTGCGCTATAAATAGGAGCGGATCAGAGGAGTTAAGAGTTCTGTTCAGGGTCTGGCATGAACAAAACCTGAACCAGATGCTGAAAACTTTTCTTTCTGGCTTTTTCTTCCCTGGGGGAAGGGACCATGTCAGATTCCTGAGATTTTGCCATACCCTGTTTGTTTTTCCTGGCTTTTCATCTCCTGCTATTGAGATTTTGGTGGGCATCATCCCTTTTCTCAGCTAAGTTGCCTGACTGGCCTTACCATATTTAATTAAGGGAGAGGTGTTGCTGTGCTGTGACTTGTGGGGAGGTAGAAAGCTGTCTTACCCACGTGGCACCTCATTCAGTAACCTCACAAACTGAGCACAGTTTGATTCTTCAGTGGAGTTTAACACTATAGTAAAAAATTTCTACTGACATTAACTTACTTTGCTGGTCAGTGAGCCCAGTAAATGCCCTGCAAGGGTGGTAGAGGTGCGCTGTTCCAGGAGTCACTCTGGCATCTCACCTCTGAGCCATCTAGCAGCAGCCAGTTCTGCTGTAGCTTGTTTTGCTGACTCCACACTGAATCCCAGCCCTGCACTAACAGCACTGGGAGCGTGTCAGTCCGCTGCAGGGCACGCAAGCTGTCAGCTGCCGTGATTGTGCTCACAGGTACTCAAGTAGAGCTGACGTCCTCATGGGAATGAGAATCACCTTTCACTTGGCTAATGTTCATGCTGCTGCTGTCTTATGGAATGGCTCCGACAACTTGTAAGATGCTTCTCAGGGTGTTCTTAGAGAAGCTGCTGGGATTCGGGAGGGGGAATGGCACTTGGTTCTCAGAAGTGGCATCCTGGAGGGTGTTAGCCTGCCCTTTGCTTCTTTGGAAGATGCATATGGAGCAAGTCTGAAAATACATTGGACTCCAAAGGGGGAAAGATTTTTGTCGGTGTCCTGTGTGAGAGGGTGGTCATTTCTAGCTGGGGTTTGCTGTTATCCATGTTGCCTTAGGGTCCTGCAAATGTCTTGTGGCAACAAATGAAGTTGCAGCCTGGTCTGAGGGTTGTTACAGCCTTTTGTGGATAGTGCTGCGGCAGTGTCTGCTGCCCCAGAGACGCGCCTAGCAGCAGAGAGATGTTTATCTGCACACAGCAGTGCAAATTTGGACTAAACGGGACAACAACAAGCTGTGTGCCTTCAAAACCTGGACAGAGAGTACTGTGAGGTGTGGCTGGTGCACTGTACTTCCAGCTGGGGTTAGCCTTTTCCTGCTGTCCCAGCTCACAGGGACCTGGACATTGACAGCTGCATACCCAAGTCTTGTGGAACATAATGTTAAGGGGAAGAGGAGGGAGGAAAAAACAGAGTAGACGGAGATCAGTGAGTGTGGTGCTTGTAGACAGGGGTCTGACGTTACCTGGGAGTTAAGGGATTCACTGCACTGCCAGATTCCTGGTGTGAGGGCATTGGTTCCCTATCTCCAGATGGGAAATAAGCTGCTTCTCACAGCTCCTCAACTCCCCTTTGGACCTGTTCAGGAGTGGAAATTTGTCTCTGTACATGCACAGCATCTGGCACTGAGAGGCCCTGCCTGGGCTGCGGTCTCTGTCTACTGCTGTTATCCTGTGCCTTTTCAGAGGGGTGCAGAAGCCAGCCTGGCTTGGCATGGGTTTGTCTTCTCTTGAGAAATGGCTTGAGTCTATTAGCTAGAAAGTCACCAGATGGTGGTTTATGGCCCCAAGGCAGCTGGGGCTGACCCTTGGAGCTGTGTGCCTCTGGAGTCCACTGTCCTGCCCACGTGCAGGTTGAGCCACAGCTGGAAGTCTGCTGGTGCATTTACTGCTCAGCTGGCTGGGAGAGGGTGGGAGTCAGGGGCAGAAGTTGCTCAGCTGGGGTTTGCTAAAGCAATGCTTCTCCACTGATAATTGCAGCTACAATGACTGTTTCTTTTCAGGACACTGGTATTGGGATGACACAGGAGGAGTTGGTTTCTAACCTTGGTACCATTGCTCGGTCTGGCTCAAAGGTAACTCAGAATCAGTTGCCCTTCTCCCCCCTTAGAAATGTCTTGAATTTCAGCCACTTTTGTTCTCCCAGTAATTTCTCGTTCTGTGTTGTCCCTTGGCCCCCCAGCCTAGCTGTGAAATTACACTGCTTTTGGAAGGTGAAACCTACTCGTGGAGCCTTCTGGCTCTTCATGATCTCTGCTATGTGCTGTGGGAGGTCCATGGTGGCCAAGCAGCACTAACGGGCCCTGCATGTAATGCTGTCACTCCCAAATACCTTCCTCCCCAGGCCATGGTTACAGGGGAGTACATGCTCACCTGGCATTCACCCTGCATCCGGATGAGCTGTGTCCTCATGCAGGCAAGATATCCTAGAGTGTTTGGGGTTGGAAGTGACCTTTAAAGGTCATGTAGTATCTCCTTTGTTCCTCCAGGCTTTTCTTGATGCTCTGCAGAGCCAAGCTGAAGCCAGTAGTAAAATCATCGGCCAGTTTGGAGTGGGTTTCTACTCGGCCTTCATGGTGGCCAATAAAGTGGAGGTGTTCTCACAGTCTGCAGAGCCAGGGAGTCCAGGCTACCACTGGTCTTCAGATGGGTAAGGCTGACAAATGGGATGGAAGTGTGAGGGGGCTGTGTTCAGTCTGGGCATGGACCGAAAGCTGTGCAGAGCCAGAGGGGGCTCGTGTGGTCTTTCATGACCAGGTTTACTGGTTTAGATCCTGCTCCGATTATACGTGGAAACAAATGAGGCCAAATGTGCCACAGGCTTGCTTCACCAGAGCAGGTGTGTGGTGGTCAAAGAGAGTACCTGCCTCTCCTCTTCTTTCCCAGCTGGCAGGCAGCCATTTTAAGCAGTACCCCAGACTGAAGAGACCAGTTCCATCTCTCTGGTCTAGTAGTCCTGTGGGATTTTGCTCCAGGGCACCCGCAGCAGGCAGGGCTCACGCAGTGCTGTGGCTCTGTGGGTCAGATCTGGGTGTTTATCCTTTGCTTTTTGCTTGAAGTTGCAAACATCTGTGATGGCAAAGCTGTGGACTGCTGGACCATGTTGAAATTGGAGCTTCTGGGGGTGGCAAGCTCTGCATTTCCTTAAAATCTCCTAGGAATAAAAAATTTACTAAGTTATTTAAATTCCTGAAAAAACATCTTGTAACTGAGACATCAGCCCATCTTGGGCTGCAGTCAAGCTGCTGTACGCTGCAGTCTCTACTGCCACATGCTTTGAAGGTTCATCTGTCATCTCTCCCCAGTGTTTGGTCCCCATACGGCATTCACTCAGCAGTAGGGTAGGCCTGGTCATCCAGAACGGGCCGTCTTCAGCAGAGCACAGCTGCTCTTCACCATACCCAGTTCCTGCATACTCCAGTGGAGACAGGAGTGAGGGCCCATGAACAAGTGGGAGCTGTCAAAGGAGAAGGCAGGAGGAGCCTGGGCATTGCAGACACTAGAAAATTCAGGAGAGGAGTTGAAGGCTGGGCTCATGCAACCTGAAGTTTGTTTGAAGTTTGTTTCTGTAGAGGCTGCTGGTGTCTTTGCAGAGCAGTGTGTCCTGGGGATGGAGCCTCTGTAGACAAGGCAGCCACATAGTTTTGGGGGGATTCTCAGAGGCACAGAGAGCATTCAGGCATTCAAGAGTTTTTGCCTTTTCCTCTTGGCGCTCAAGTGTTGTGTGTGCTCCTAGTTTAATAAGGCATTTTTATGTCCCATCATGGATGTATCTGAGGCACAACCTGACACGGGGTCTCTTCTCTAATCCTAGTTCAGGAATGTTTGAGATTGCAGAAGCATCTGGTGTCAGAACTGGGACTAAGATTATTATACATCTCAAAGAAGACTGCAGGGAGTTTGCAAATGAAGACCGAGTCAAGGGTGAGTGGAGGAGGGGAGTGCTGTTACCTGCTGAGGGGCTGTGCAACGGCTGTTGGTGCCCTGTGAGCAGGAGGTGAATTTACAGCGTTTTTCATCTTCTGCAACATCTTTCACCTGCTGTTACTGAGGAGATTCTTACTGTGCTGTTTTCACAAACATGACTTTTCTATGTCTTCTTTCCATTCCAGAGGTGGTGACAAAATACAGCAACTTCATCAGCTTCCCACTGTACCTCAATGGGAGGAGAATTAACACATTGCAGGTGAGCAGGAGGGCCAGGGCAGGTCACTCATGGAGATGCACCGTTGTAATCCTCCACTGCAGACAGGGAACAGCATAAAGCTGCTGCTGTCCCTGGAAATCAGGGCAGAACTGTTCAGGGTATCACAGACCCTGTAGCGATCAGTTAGAACAAAAGGAGACAGTCCAGCAGAAGTCACGCGTGGAACTGCTTGTGTGCATATGCTGGAGAGAATTCTTGCAAATTAGCAAAGCAGTTTTTATTTGTAGTTATCTTCTGGATCTTCCTTTAATCAGAATGATTGTTTCAGTGCTTTATGATACTTGCTCTGACTGTTTAAGCCAGGTGACATGTTAGCGACGCAGGAATTGCTCGTATCACTGGTGTGCTGACACCTCTTGCTGCAGTTCTTTCTGTCCTTCAGCACGGGACAGCCAGTGCCAGGGAACAGTTCGTTTTCATAGTGGCTCAGCTCACAGCCTGGTGTTCTTCACAGCTCCTAGCTGAGCACTGCTTGATGCTGGCATTTTCTGACCGCTTAAAATCGTATTCAAAGAATCATATTGGTCTGGCTTTTTTTTTTTTGCAGCCAGGTCCACTTCAGTCAGAAGTTCTTGGCCCAGTTGCAGGAATCACCTGGGTGAAATTAATTACCTTTAAAAATTTTTAAAACGTTATCTATTAATCATTTTCCTCCAGCATGTCCTTTTCTGGTTGTTTAACGTTTCCTCATCTAAGAGATCTGGTAGAGAGCCTACTTGTGTGGGGTTTTTGCTTCCTGGAATGTGGCACTGAATGCACAGACTTTCGAGACTGTACTTAGATAAATTAACATGATAAAATATTTAAGGTTCTGTAATTGATGTTACTAGTCACCAACAAATATTTGGATTCCTGCATAATAGTGTTTCTGTTCCAAAGGCTTTCTAGCTGTTTCCCTTAAATTACAAACCCAGAACTGGATTTAGAGAGCTGTTTGTTCTTGCTACCTGACAATCAATAGAACAGCCTCCCTGGAGAGGAGCAGTACCAGAGCAAGGGGCAAAATGCCCCTAATACCAGAAAATGTGTTTTCCCTTGGGATACAGCAGAATCTTTTTTTCTCATTATACTCCCATTTCAGGCCTTTTCTTTATCCTTTATCTTGGTTTTGCATTTTTCCCTACATTGATATCCGTTCACCATAAACAAAGCTGTAGTTATTCCTCTGGTGTGGATTTTCCTGGATAAGCTCTTGAATGCTTGTCATGGAGCTGCCAACGTGGAGTTAGAGGCTTTCCTGGTCTCATTGTGATAGCTGCAGCTATGAGTAAGGCTCTGGGGCAGCAGCAGTTCACCTCACAATAGCTGCTCTAAAGCACCTTAGTACCCAGTTGAGTCCATAGTCCTACCTGTGATCCTGCAAACCCTCCAGGACACCTGAGCATGCTGGAAATGCTATGACATCATTTTTTGGAACAAGGCCTTGAGGCAGAAGAAGCTTTCGGGAGATTCTTAGTTGAGTCCCAAAGCTCATTAAGTGGGCAGAACCCCCCACGTCTTTGCTAGGTGCTAGTCTTTTGTTGAGATACTGAAAATATGCTTGTGGTGGTAGCGTGGGCTGAACGCTCCGGAAAGCACGGGGGGGTTAGAGCAGCAGCAGGTGAAAAGCATGGCCACGGGAAAGGACCTGGTCTGGAGCTTGTGACTTAATTCTCGTGTTGATGTGTGAAGTGGTGTTGCTGGAGCACTTTCTGACCCTGCAACAGGGATGGCTGAGTGGTTCATAAAGCACCTCCTGAACTGTTCTATAATAAAGCAGCAGAACACAGGCAATCTAGGAGCTGCTTCATGAGCACTCAGATGACCTTGTGGTGGGCTGATTGTGACAGACCCCCTTCAGCTTTCACCTTTTTTTTTGCTTGCTGGTCAAGCCTTGAGTTACTTGACCAGTACAGCCAGTCAGCTGAGCTGCGGTAACTGTCCAGGATGCTCTTGGCCAGTAGCAAGGGTGAGGCAGTGGAGGTCAGCCAAATCCCTTTTGGTCTGGGCTAAACAAAGCTGCTTTATCTGTGCTGCAGGGCAGGAGAGCTTCTGTGAGAGGAGACCCGAGGGCAGCTGAGGGGCAGTAATTTGTTGGTCTGTGATAATATGCCTGAGCCATAACACTTCCCACTGCCCTTGGGCTGTGCAGAGGAGTCTGTCTGTCTGAAAGATCTTATTTTCATCATGCTGCCTTAAGGGAAAGTGTAACTCTTAAAGAAGACTCCTGTGATGTGAGGCTGTAGGTCTTGATTGCTGGTGGGAATTTATCTCCCTCCTCCTCCACAGGCGCTCTGGATGCTGGACCCTAAGGACATTGGCGAGTGGCAGCACGAGGAGTTCTACCGCTTCATAGCGCAGGCTTACGACAAGCCCCGCTACGTCCTGCACTACAAGACCGATGCTCCCCTCAACATCCGCAGCATCTTCTATGTGCCTGAGCAAGTACGTGTCCTGTCCAGGGAACAGTGGAACACCTGCCCAGCTGTTCTGCAGAGGAGAGAATAGGAGAGTTCCGCAGGCAAAGGAGGCAGCTAAGGCTGCAGAAGGGCACAGAGGAGTATCCAGTGTGGCAAATCCATTGAGGCCACCCCTCAAATACCAGGTTCACTTTGGGCCCCTCACTCTACGAAGGACATGGAGGGGCTGGAGCGTGTCCAGAGAAGGCCAACAAAGCTGGGGAAGGGTCTAGAGCACAAGTCTGGTGAGGGGCAGCTGAGGGACATGAGGTGGTTGAGACTGGAGAAAAGGAGGCTCAGGGGAGACCTTCTCACTTTCAGAGCCAGGTGGGGTTTGGTCTCTTCTCCCAAGGAACAAATGATAGGACAAGAGGAAATGGCCTCAAGTTGCACCAGGGGAGGTTTAGGTTGGACCTGAGGAACAATTTCCTCCCTGCAAGGGTTGTCAAGGGCTGGCCCCAGCTGCCCAGGGCAGTGGTGGAGTCCCCATCCCTGGTGGGGCTTCCAAGCCTTGGAGATGTGGTGCTGAGGGCCATGGTTTAGCAGTGACCTGGCAGTGCTGGGTTACTGGTTGGATTTGATGATTTTAATGGTCGCTTCCAACCCAAACGGTTCTGTGATTCGATCTCTGCAGTAAGCTGTATGTCACTGGATAGTTGTGGGAATACTGATCCACGACAGGAGCAGGGAGGTGTCTCAGGGAGGTCCTTAAGGAAGACAGCCAACATTTTAGCGCTCGTTGGGTTCAGCACTGGTAGGGAAGACCACAGTGTGACCTGGTTAGCTGGTGCAGCCACAGAGATCCTGCAGACTAGTGTGCAGACGAGCCCCTGCACAGTGCTGGTGTTACCCTTCTGTCTCTTGTTCCTGCAGAAACCATCCATGTTTGACATCAGCAGGGAACTGGGATCCAGTGTTGCCCTCTACAGCCGCAAAATTCTCATCCAAACCAAAGCTGCAGACATCCTGCCGAAGTGGCTGCGTTTTCTTAGAGGTGTGTGCTGGGAGCAGGAACAGAGGGCTGTGGGTCATGGCTTCTGCAGGGCATGAGGCAAGGGACTGATGCCTTCCTGAGCCTGGCACTTGTGTTTGCCTCACTGTTCAAGGGTTGCTCTGTGTTCCAGGAGTTGTGGACAGTGAGGATATACCCCTGAACCTCAGCAGGGAGCTGCTGCAGGAAAGTGCCCTTATCAGGTAAGCAAAAGGTGGATTCTGTGGACTGATGAGGTTCTTCTGGCTTCTTGGTGGTTGTGGAGGGGACATTGTAGGATAGTTGGAGGGGCTTGGAGGGGTCTAGCATGTTAGCTGCAGCATTTCCATCCTTGGGAATTTCTTTAGTCTATGAAGCGAGTTGTTTGTCAGCCATGCTGGTCACTGCTTAAGATGTGGGAGCAGTGTCCTGTGTCATACAGTCTGCCTCCGCCTGCTTGGGCCATGTGCCCCTCACGTCCTAGGCTGCCTTTTGGTGTCTCTGGTCCACAGCAGTAGTGGTGGATTTGCTATTTAAAACGTCTGGTCTGTAGCACCAAGTGTTTTGGGAAACAAAACCAGACAGTAAGTCAGCTGTCAGTCCTAGAAACTTGGGCCATACTTTAACGTCACCATTATTTATGTGTAGAGCTTCAAGCAGCACCTTGGGCCTCTCATTTGCAGACTTCCTTCAGAGCTCTGCTGTGCTCACGTACACATTTGTCAAAAACAGAGTAAGTGCCAGCAGAGTTCTGCTTCGGTGCTGAGACTTGGTGAAGCTGGCTGCCACCAGGCCAGTCTCTAAGAAACCGTTAGTTCTGGCTTTGGCTTTTCCTTACTTTTTGTCCTTCAAGTCCAACAATGGCAGATATTTGAGAAGGGAATTTGAAGGCAGTACAAGAGCAGGCCCCTGCTCCTTTGCACTGGCACTGTGGTCTTGTTCAGTTTCATGGCTAACTTTGTATTCTGCGGCCAGTGAAATGCCTCTACCTTCCCTAAAGTCACCAAACTAACCATGTCACTTTACAGTGGATTTTCAGGCCTTCAGAAAGCGTTCTTCCAAGTGTAACCCTTTTCTAGGTGCTTCCTTCCCATGTCTGAGAGTGGCCGTGGGAGTGAAGCAGGTGCCCCTGTGCATGGTTGGTTATATACTACAGCATCACTGAGTCAGGAGTTACTGAGGATTTGAGCTTCAGAAGTACATCTGTACCACAGCTCTATCTCTCCAGCTCAAGAGCTGCTCTCGACTGAGATAGAAAGTACAGGGGTAGAGCCATGAGGGAAAGGAGACAGTGGACCCCGAGTTGTTTCTTTGTCCTCAAGTTTGCAAATGCACAGCGATGTTCGCCTAAAATCTCTTGCCCTGGCCTAGCAGCTCTCTTTAAAAAGGCTTGTTCCTGCTGCAGGAAGCTCCGAGATGTTTTGCAGAAGAGGTTGATCAAGTTCTTCATTGACCAGAGCAAGAAGGACCCTGAGAAATATGCCAAATTCTTTGAGGAATATGGGGTGTTCATGAGAGAGGGGATTGTCACAATAACAGAGCAGGATGTTAAGGTACCAAGTGTCCTGAAGCTTCTACCATGGGCTGGGATGAGGGGGACTGTTACTTCTCTGTGAATCTTACACACCCATAACTTGTGTTCCCGGGTCTAACAAGACCTGCAGATTCTTTAAGTGCTCAAACTCTTACTCTTGCTGACTGAGTGCTGCTTCCCACTTCATTCAGGACACTGCAGTCTCTACCCACACTGTGTTGCCAGCCCTTCCTCCTACAACAGGCAGTGAAGTAGGGCTTTACCCTGCTGCTGTCCTCTGCCTGGATTCCCATTTCCAGGAGAGCTTGACCTAAATCCCGTCTAGGTCACGTTTCTGCCTTCTTAGTATGTGGAGCAGGAAAGGAGGGACTCAATCCCCTGAGCCTTTTTGCAGGGCTGCAAAGAGGCCTGCAAGCTACAAAGGGAATTATTAGGTTTGGGGGTGGTCAGGTAGAGCTACACTCACCTGCCCTCAGCTCACACAAGCACGTTTCTTCCAGGAGGACATAGCAAAGTTGCTACGCTATGAATCGTCCGCCCTGCCTGCAGGCCAGCTGACCAGCCTGACCGACTACGCCTCCCGCATGAAGGCAGGGAGCAGAAACATCTACTACCTGTGTGCGCCCAACCGGCACCTGGCCGAGCACTCCCCGTACTTTGAGGCCATGAAGAAAAAGGACATGGAGGTGGGTGAACAGTGTTCCACAGACCAGGGAACTCCCTGAGCTGCTGCATCAGTGGTTAGGGCTCACCTGGACCTCAAAGCTGTGCAGGGCAGTGAGTGAGGCCTGTGATAGACCCCCCACCACTGCCGTGTCTTTGCCCAGGCTCCCTGTGTCTCTGCTTAGACTGTCTATGGTAGCACACAGCCAGGAAGGACCTGTCACACACGTTGTGCAGGCGGGTTAGTTCTTGTGCAGGCATCTCGTTCTGACATCTGTTGAATACCTTTGCTGAACCCCAGAGCAGGAGCCCAGGAGCTGCTCTGTGGGGCTGGTAAGGGTGTTACAGGTGTCCTCTGTGGGCAGCTGGCCCTTTTGGGACTGGAGTCAGTGAGAACACTTTCCATGGGGCAGCAGGACTTGTTCAGCTGCAGACCTGCCCCACCCAGAGTAACAAAGCCCTCCAAGGGTTTGCTTTCATTTGGGGCCCTGAGCAATAGTCACTGTCGGGCTGAACCTGCCAATTACCCTCGTGATGTTATTGGGTTTTGGTGCGGAGTTGTCTTAGAAGGAGGAAATGCTGTTACATCTCAAACCATGTGTTACTGTCCCTTTTTTTCATCACAGGTCCTGTTCTGCTATGAGCAATTCGATGAGCTGACACTCTTGCACCTTCGGGAGTTTGACAAGAAGAAGCTGAT
The DNA here is from genome assembly GCA_033439905.1 of Ceryle rudis. NCBI lineage: Eukaryota > Metazoa > Chordata > Aves > Coraciiformes > Cerylidae > Ceryle > Ceryle rudis. The sequence goes on from JAAGNO010002507.1 coordinate 25,680, forward strand.
CTCAGTGGAGACAGATATTGTTGTTGACCACTATAAGGAAGAGAAGTTTGAGGAAAGCCACCCAGGTAACACAAGGCTTCCCAGGCCCTTCCTGCTCCCTGCAGTCCTGCCGCCCAGTGTCAGCCAGTGAGGGTACACCCCTTCCAGCTCCTGAGCATGAGCAAGAGCACTCCTTTCATCCTGCTACTCTCATGTTCTGAGGCATCTTGCCATTCTTGCAGATCGCTTTCATCCCACGTGATCAAAGTTTAAGTGATTTGCTAATTTAAACAGATGAAACATCACATGGAGTTTCTGTCACTTGAGTTTTAACCACATGTGTACAACTGGTGCCCTGACAGAGGCAGGCAGGGCATGAGCCTGCCCTCTCTGGGAATGGCACAGTCTGGGATGAGGGCATGTGCAGTGTCGTGTGCTGGGCAGTCCTGCCTTGCCATTTCCACAGGAGAGCAGATAAATGGAGGTGTGACAGGGACAGAGCTCAGGAGTCAAGCTTGCTGCCCAGTGGCACGCGATAGATGCCTACTCAGATGTGCCATTTTCCCCTGCCAGCTGCAGAACGTCTGACAGAGAAGGAGGCTGAGGATCTGATGGCCTGGATGAGAAATGCCTTAGGCTCTCGAGTCACTGGTGTTAAGGTAGGTGTTCTGTGTCTGGGTGAGTAGAGCAGATCCATGGAGGTAACGATCTAGGGGAGAAAGATGGTGTTTGACTGGGCATCTGCTGCCACAGATTTTTCTTTGGACCTTGAGAGAAGTCACTCTTCTCTGTGCCTTCATTCTATCAATGGTATGAATGCTGACGTGTGTCACTTGGATGGTCAGCATGGCAGCAGAAGAATCACATTTTAATATGTAATGAGCAAAGCCCATTTCACTGGTTCCTGCTCAAGTTACCAGAAGAACAGCCTGGTGACTGTCTTACCTAGACTAGAAAGGCTTATTGGTGAGGAGAGCTTTGGGTCGACCTGTGAGCTACTGCCTGTGGACCAGTGAGGCCATATGGGCACCCAGCTTTCCTGCTGGTTTAGGTAGCTCCTAAGGGGCAGGGATAAATTGTATGGGGCCTTGGTGTGGAGCTGTGCTGAGGAGGCTCCAAGTTCTTGAACTTCCCCCCTCGCCCATGTGCAGTTTCCATCTCAGCACCCATTGCTGGTTTTGCACAGGTGACTACCCGGCTGGACACCCACCCCGCCATGATCACTGTGCTCGAGATGGGGGCTGCTCGCCACTTCCTTCGCATGCAGCAGCTGGCAAAGACCCAAGAGGAGCGTGCCCAGCTTCTGCAGCCCACCCTGGAGATCAACACAGGGTAAGGGGGAACAATACTCCCTGTATGACCCCTGTACGCAGCACTGGTGAGGCCACACCTGTAATACTGGGTTCAGTTTTGGGCCCCTCACTCCAAGAAGGACATTGAGGAGCTG
>JAAGNO010002509.1:0-20233 GCA_033439905.1 Ceryle rudis
AGAGATAAGTCCTAAGTAAATTTTCATTCAAATAATGTATTTATTTTCAATTGCGTTTGGAGTTGGAAATAGATTGTACAGTTCTGTGGTTGTAGTATTTGTGGGCCAACCTAGGTATTTTCAGTTACACAGATACCAAGCTAGGCATATGTGCATTTTCATGCACGCCTTATCTTACCCAGTAACTATGAAATTTATTATGGAAAGTTTAGAGTGCAGAAGAGGCACTCAGTTTTTATTCAGCTATGGTCTTCTATTCAGGGCCTTTATTTGAAGTAAATGATTTTAAAAAAATTAAAAAAACTTCAACATTAAATTTCTCTCTATAAGTACCTTTCCATCTCTCCTCCTGAAATGGTAGGTACTAATAACGTAAATCTCTCACAAATTGATTTTCTGAATTTTCTTTACATATTTCTGTTACAATCTCATATTATCCCTTCTTAGTTTAGAACAGTGAATGGAAATAAAGCAAGAAAAAGAAGTATACCTGAATTATTTCACAAATTGTAGTATTTCTAGTAAAATAAAAGCTTGAAGACCTATCAAGCTCATTGAAATCTGCCCTTAAATAAAACTATTAACAGTACTGTGTATAGTCATTTTCTGCTTATAAATTCCTTAAAGACCACTTCTTAGCTAACAGTTCTTGTCTTTGTTAATAATTTCCAGAAAATTGCAAGTATTTTTAAGTGTGAAGCGAGCAGTTCACTCTCACTGATAAACTGCTTAAGGAAGCATGAAGCAGAGCATATAGTCTTTAACAGTACGGTAGGTGAAAGTTTAATTAGTAACAGATTTTTTTTAATGGCATGCTTGCAGAACTTTAGCTCAGCCTCTGACCAGAGTTCATTATTGGCCTGTTCCAAAGATGATTTTTCTTAAATTTTGTCAAAACACTCCTTCAGTATTGAAATAATTTCACATAATTTCTCTTTAGAATTATCAGTGAAGTGTCACAGCACATGTAGAGTTGTGAGCAAGACTTGAGCATGCATACGTTTTAATGCCAGTTAGAAGCAGCACAGGATTAGGAAACCATTACATTACCCCATACCATGACCCAACCAGGCTTGCCAGTCTTGTGCCAAACTGTAAATTCATGTTACAGTGGCTGTAGATACTTAGATTTCTTAAAGCCATTTTTTTTTTTTTACACTTGTAACATTAAATGTGGACATTTTATTATATGATTTGAAGGAAAAATGGAAAATACTGAAGTAATTAGATCTTTTTTTCTCCTCCTTCAGAACATCCCATTTCTACCCTTAGTTATGGATGGAGTATTTCTTCATAAGTCACCTGAAGAGATATTGGCTGGAAAAGAATTTAATGCAGTACCATTTATGATAGGAGTGACCAACAATGAATTTGGATGGAATATTAGATCTGTAATTTAATGGCTATTCTTCATTTTTTTTTGCATGTTTGTGTTAACTGATGCAGGCATCTCTGAGAAGGTATTTGCTGGTAGGACATCTTTTAAGTATGGCCAAAAGGCTTTGCATTGTTGGAAATATATACAAAGTAAACTTTGCTTGTCTTATGATTCTGTATTGACCCGGAACCACTTGGTCACAAAACAGTGAGACAGGCTTCATTCCTGTGAGTTAAACTACATGGACACAGTATGTTCTTATCCTAACATTTTAATCCCTCACCCAGGAAGAGAGAGGAAAAAAAATGCAATGGTCAAGGGTATATTACTCAAAGAAAAAAAAGACAAAAAAAACCCCAAAAAAACCAGTCCTTTCCCCAACATGCAGCATTCAGGATTGATACACAGAATGTTTAAAAATGTGACACTGTTCACCTTAAACAGCTTACCCTGTACGTCATTAGGAACTCAGACTGCTGGTTATATCGTTGCCTCTGTGTTCCTTGTTATCATTCAGAAAGATCTATTATTTGAAAATCTCATCTAGGGACACAATATGGGGATAATGCAAGTGTCCAACCCATTGTCAGTGCATAAATTCTTTCTCATATGAATTCCATGGGTAACTGCAAAAAATAGCAATTGCACAAACATTCGATTTATGTCCTCTCTCTTCCTTGTCCTCTTCTCTTCATTTCCTAAGTGTTAATGTTCATCTGTGTAGTACAAAGCATTTGTTATGAATCCATGTAGTAACTGTGTGTCTCTGGGAGCGTGCTAGTACTGTGTCCAAGAAGAAAAATGTAAAGTGAAATCTGTACTAATTCATTTTGCAGACAGAAAACTAATTTTATATAATTCTCTAAAGGAGAAGGAGCATTGCCTTATCTTTACTTCAAAAGGTTCAAACAATTGAACTAGAAACAGAAGGGCTGCCAGTTACACTTCGAAGGTCTCCCCTATCACAGGGAAAATAAGCCTTTGAGACAGAAGAAACTTTTTTGCTTCAGTTCTGCTTTAATACTTTCTAGTCAAAGGTTTCTTAACAATGTGTGTTGATTTAAGGATAAACTACATAGTATGGATTGTTTCTGTAGAAATCTTCACCAAGGAAACATTTACTGCAGTACATACAAGTGTTTCAAGACATCTGATGCATTGTACTGCATGTTTGCATATGGTATGATGCTTCAAAAATAAACACCAGTAGTAAGAATAAAGTGGAATAAACTGTTAGAATTTGAATGGCACAAATAACGGTCTTTTTTTGTGTCTGCAGACATCAAAAATACCAGGTTTGAAGGAAATAGATAAAAAATCAATCCCTTCAACTTTAGAGATTTTACAACCAATGTTAGTAAGTACAGTTGCACTAACCTAATTTCAGAAGTGAAATTTCTTTTTAATGCATATAACAGATTTGTGAAGTTGGGTGTTCTCTAATTTCCTGCTTGAGTCATAGTCTTACTAAGACTTGAGATCATGTTATGTTTTGGGGAGAGTCCCAATAAATTTGTCAGGACTCTGGTGTATGGAGTTACACAGAAATAGGACTGAGCCAGGCCTGGGATTTGGGGAAATGCCTTTTCCTTCTAGACCTCTCAACCAACATTTTTATCTTGTGTATTTGTATGTAGGATTACTGTAATACTGTCCCTAATCTTATGGTAGCTGATGGGTAAAATCTCCTGGTGGGTGGGTTTTCAAGGCAGGATTTTTCAATATATTTACATTAAATTAAATGTAACTTTTAAAGAAGTTACTTTGCACTTCTAGTTTTGAAAAGTATCTTTCAAGCAGCAAATTCTAACACTAAAAACTTAAGCTGTGTTTGGAGATCCCGTTGGTCTTGTCCTGTAGTCTAATAGTCCATATATCTTTCAAGGACTCGGGGACTTTGCTTTTGTTATTTCCATCTCTTCCTCCTGATGAAAACCGAAGCCAAAGGTATTATCAGGAGGAGTTGCTGGATGCTGTGGATTCCCATAGAGTTTTAACCCATATGAATCTGTTGTAAAGTCGACTTGAGGTGGTTTGTTTGGTTTGGGTTTTTTTTTTGTGTAGGGTTTTCTTTTTTCCCCAAAAAAAAAGTCTAAATAGGTTTTATTTGCCATCATGGCTTCCTATCAACATGATGCTACCCTGGACATTTGTGCCTTTGCGGAATCTCTGAAGTTTAAAAGATAACATTTTTAGTTGCCAATTTTGAAAGTGATAATTCTGTTTGTTTCATGTTTCAACTTTTTCTCTTAGGATGTGCCATCAGAGTTGCTGCCTGTGATACTGGATGAATATCTAGGAAACACAGATGATCCTGATGAGATACGGGACAGATTTGTGGACTTACTAGGGGATGCAGGAATTATCATGCCATCCATTAAAGCACTGAATTATCACAGGGGTGAGCTAATCAACACCAGCAGTATATTCAGACCTCTTACTATGTGCTGGATCAAATGATGTAGACACAAATCCTGTCACGTGTAGGCAGCCCTTCTTGAGATTCCCACTGGGAACTGGAGGATGAAGAGTGATATAGGTCTGCAGGACTGTGTGAAGCAAGTGTATGTACTGCTTTATATTTGTACTAGTGCCTTGCATTTGTGCTCATAGTCACAATATATTGAGAGCAGAGCATGATAACACAGGTAAATGTTTGATAACTGAAATATACCGGCAAATATATTAAAGCAACCTGGAATTTGTCCTTTGCCCTACTGCTACCTTGGAAGTCAGCAGCTCTGTGATCTGGAGATTTTCTGGTATTTAAGTGTAGACAAGCCATGCCCAAATACCCAGAACTGGAAAAGAATTTGATGTTATTTTGTTTTTTCTAAGTTTTCCTGGGGTGAATTTTTCATTTTTTTTGTGTAAGTGCTGTGAGTTCTTAATTTTTAATTAAGAATAAAAATATTTGAATATAACATTAGATTAAAAATGTGCCCAGTATAAAGCTTTGGGCGTATTTAAAGTAATATTTTAAACAGCTGATGTCAGCCATAATTTATGCATCTCTTCTTTCAGTCTCTAAATATTATGTCTTCTAGAGTCTGGAGCTCCTGTCTACTTCTTTGAATATCAGCATCGGCCCACTTCATACCAGGATAGTAAACCAGAGTATGTGAAAGCTGATCATGGAGATGAAGTTGGCTTTGTCTTTGGAGGACCATATCTGGCCGGTGATATTCAGCTACGTAGTAAGAAATAGTACATTCGATGTTCACTTATAAATTTCTCTCATAACCCTGTCTTTATTCTATTCAGTAGTGGTACTTCCATTTAATCAGACTATAGTGTATATATTAACAGTGACACCAAAGCATAACCCTTTACACCTGTTAGAATTTAACACTAATTTACTGTCTTCTCCATTCTTTTATCACGTACAGTTTGCTGGTTTGGAAGTACAGTAAGTTACACATGTTGTCAACAGTTTAGCAAATAGAACATTTGGTAGAAAACATTGCTGTCATTATACCAGTACTGTTCATGAATTTGCCAAATAGCCTTGGTTGAAAAATAATTTGATGAAAACGTCAATTAAACTTGCAGAGGATTAGTGGAGTGCTTGGGAAGAAGGAAATCTAGGCTCTCTTCTTTTCCTGAGGAATTTAAGCTAATGTCTTCTTTCCAGGAAATCCCACAACCGTCAGGCTCCAGAGGATGGGGTACTCAGTCTCTTTTGAAGCTAGTGTTCCAGTTGTGTTGATTAGAGCAAGGCTTGGAACTCTAGTGTTTCATTTTCTATGAGAAGATCTAATGGTTTGGTTAAAGACTATTTTGTCCCATGACTTAATTAATATTTAAGCACTTTATTCAAAATTATAGTGGTCCATTGAGGAAGGCTTAAGGATGTACTGCCAAAATTGCCTATGCCTTGTCAGTTTGGGGATTCTCACAGGATTTTGGTAGTTCTGGCTCCTTTAGGCAGAATCCCACATTGCTGCAGTCCAAATGAATATGCCAGTCATTGAACAGTTAGATACAAGATGTCACATGCTCAGGAATATTATGCATCCAGCAATTTGTTTTAATTGCATATGGCTAAAACAATAATACTGAGGATGAAGTATTTTCTTTCCTGTGAAACAAATTAGGAGCAGTTCTTATTTTGACAAAGAAACACTGAAATTCTACTTATTTTAAGTGAATTCACTACTTTTTTCTTTTATTTTTTGTCATTTGCACAGTAGTCCATAGCCTGTTTCAACACCTACATAAATGAAAGTACTTCCTATTACTCCATGAACTTTGGAGCAATTAATCCGTATTGTAAAAGCATTTGTTAATCTGTTAATTGTTACTAGGGCCTTTTGATTTTATCTGTATTTTATATTTATTTTTTTACTTACGTTATCCTACACTATAAAACACTATACAGGTTTTTTTCTATTTGCCTAAATTTACTGAGAGCATTAAAATAGCTAGTATTTATTTATGTACTGAGATGCATTTATAATTAATTACACACTGTAACTAAAATTATTTTCATATAGCTGATACAGTGGACATATATGTAACTATATTTAAATGGATATTCTTGAAGTGTTGAGACATGGAATGACATCATCTTGTATCAGAATGAAGAAATCTTTGCCTAGCCATGCTCTGAATAATAGGGAGAATTTCAGACCCACAAAATTAGAATGAGATCTATGAAATTAATTACGTGGCCCATTCCTTGATTTACAGTGGAGCTCAGGACACATGAGTTCCTTTTTTAATTCTGCTTCTGGTTTCCTGAAAAGATACAGGAAATCACCTTATTTCCCTGACCCCCATTTCCCTGATTGGTAAAATAAGGATAATTATGCTACTCTCATTCGTAAAGACTGCTGAAATCTTCTCTTGATGATTGCTGTATTACTAATAGATTGCTGTATTACTAATGGATTGCTGTATTGCTAATATTACTAATAGCTGTCAAGTACAGTATCTCTGTTGTCATCAGGAAGTTGTTACACATACTCGCAGACTGAAATGCTGCTTCTTTAGTAGCAATGTTTTGATTTCTGCCACACACAATAATTAGTTTTTATTTTGTCTCTCAGGTGAAGTTACAGAGGAAGAAAAGAACCTTAGTAGAACCCTAATGAAGTACTGGGCTAACTTTGCTCGAAATGGGTAAGAATCATGAGATTCATGACACTTACTACTGTCTTTGTACTGATTCCATAGTGAGTTAGCTGTTTTGTTGATTCAGTTTTAACTTCTGTGATTGAATTCCCTTGCAACTGAAAAGGGCCTTCACTCTTTCTTTCTTGTTATTTACAGAAATCCGAATGGAGATGGTTTGGTTGAATGGCCATCTTACAATCCAAATGAAGAATACTTACAGATAAATCTAAAACAAAAGAAAGCCAGAAAGTTAAAAGAAAAGAAGGTAGATTTCTGGAGAAAGATTATGTTTGATAAGGCAAATAACAAAAGAATGGAAAACAAGAAGATTAATTCAGAGTTATAATTTAGTCTAAACATGCAAACTATAATATATAATATGCAAACTATTAGGATAGTGAAAGAAATTATTTGAAGTAATTTTGAGGATAAAAGTATGTTTCCTTTCTTTTCACCTTTTCTTCATGGTTGTCATATTTACAGTTATTCACTGTGATAATTCCAATTGATCTGTTTCCCCTTTGTGACCCTTTACTTTTTCCTGGATTTGTGTCTACAACCAAAGCCTCACTTCTTAAATATAGGTACCAGATTTCTCCACTGCTCAGTTTTTTCTGTTCATTCCCCATGACTGAGGACAGGATGTAACAGCTACATTGTTGTAATAAAGTGAATTCAATAAAAACCCAATTTGCAAGTAAAACTGCCTTTTGATGTCAAATGTATCACCAATGGTACAGATGTTTTGGTCTGATTTAGACACAGAAACAACAGAGATGGTGTATTTCTCTGACTGTTGTAATTCATGATACGTAACCAGTAGTAGACTTCATTCAAATGTTAGAAAAGGGAGAAATGGTCTCCGTTACCCACACTTCTCGCCTTTTAAATTTAGCAGTAACTCCCTAGAAGTATCAACACTGTAACATTATTAACATTATTTTCACACTTTCTGTCTTCTCCATGGTGCTGTACATTGTGCTCCAGGCTGTACTCTGCCATCAGTCAGTTCCAGATTCTCTGCACTGGATCACAAGCCTTTATTACTAGCACTGGAGAGAGATTCATTTATACCAGAATTATTCCAGTGCCCTTACTGGCTCATATGCACTTGCACTGCCAATAACAAGTCTGAACACTTGTGTTAGACTCTTGTGAGTGTTAAAGCTGTCCAAGCACTAGCTTCAGAGACTAGCTCTAAGTTTTATACACTTACCTTCATTGAATACTCTCTAGGAACTGAGTAAAAACCCAAACTGACACTGTTTTAAATGCAAACTTCTAAACTTTTCTACCATATATACCTGAGGCAAAAAGTAATTGTGAGGTCTTATGCAATTGCGGCCATATAACTGTGATATTTGTCTCTATTTTTCAGCTATTGAAATCAAGGAAGTTAGAAGTGTATTAAAGAGGCAAATATCATCATATGGCAGGACTTTTTTGATTGATCCCTGACTTATGCATTATTCATTGATTAAGGGTAAGCTGCAAAATGTTCTCTTTTCAAATTAAATGCCAAACACGATTCAAGAATTCCCCTTTCAGGTATGTAGCACTGTTTCCAGATTCCACTAAACTCAGCGACAGCTGATGCGCACGCTAGCATAGCATTGGCATTGTCAACAGCGTAGCTGCTGCAGCACACAGCTCAGTACAGAGGGCAGGAGTCTCCTGATTAACACTTGTGATTAAGATAATACAAATGCTTTAAGATATTCAACATGTACTGAATGTGTACAGCTGAAGCTACCCATCAACAGTTTGCTCTCTGAGCAGTCCTGGTGAAAGTCGACTGGGATTCACCTGCAAGGGCTGTAAATGACATCTGTGCAGATGTTAGGAAGATTTGAAGTAAAGTACAGTACAGAACCATAGGCATAGTACACGGGTTTACTCGGTGCATAATACATGTGCTGAACTGATTTAATGACTGTGAGTCTTTAGAGCCCACTCAGATGAAAACAAAGGTGCAAGCAATAAATTAATCTACAGAAACGCTGTCTCTGAGAACTGAGAAAATTGAAAAACAGCCTCTCTGAGCCAAGAGCTACTGAGCTTTGTAAAAAAATAAAAGAAAATAAGGCAGAGCCCAAAGCTTACATCACACTAAAACAACCTCTTAGCTAACATGGGCAGAAAATGTCTTTTATTTCTTCTATTCTCTTCCCTCTTTTTTATATCATGATCCACTGACGGATGTGAGTTCACACAGAAGCCCATAAACCCTCCTGATTTTTCAGAGGTATTAAATATATAGCTACCACCCAAATCCTTTAATATTCTTCACACACTACGAAAGTTTGGAAATCATCTCTTTAGTGTTGGAAAACTCATGCATTATGTTAGATAACAAACATCCTAGAACACACAGGACTAGGTGACAGGTGAAGTATCCATCCTGAAGGTGAAGCTAAGATTTTTTTCACTAATGTTTTTGTCATAAAACAGCCTTTTGTGAGAATAAAAATCCCTCAACTTTCACTTCAGCAAAATCACATATTGCAGGAATATTTTTGGATTTTACCCTTCGTGGCTATATCATGTGTTCCTTACACTGAGATATTACTCTGAAGAAAAGGAGGCTGAGAGGAGACCATATTGCTTCCTAAAAGTGCCTGAAAGGACATTGTAGAGTGGTAGGTGCTGGTGTCTTCTCACAAGTAAACTAGTGACAGAACAAGAGGGAATGGCCTTCAGCTGCACCAGGGGAGATTTAAACTGAACATCAGGAAAAAACCATTTCACTGAGAGGCATTGGAACAGGCTGCCCAGGGAGGCAGTTGAATCACAATCCCTGGGTGCGTTTAAAAGCTGCATACGTGTGGTGCTTGGGAATATGGCTTAGTGGTGGAGTTGGTAAAGTATAGTTAATGGTTGCACTCGATGATCTTAAAGGTCTTTTCCAACCTTGATGATTCTATGATTTTAATACCAAAATGAAGTAAACAGATATAATAAAGTAAAAGTGTAGTTCCCTTCCTGGTCGTTTCATTCTGTAATATGAGGAAATCCTAACTTCAGTGTTGACGGTGGTAGTATTAGCAAGAGGATGAAGCTCCTGGTGCAATGGAAGACTGTTTTCAAAGTATTTTAAAGCCCGTAGTTGGTACATTATATTTTGTGAATAAGATTTATAAGGAGCACTAGGGAGCCAGTATGAAACTTGCTGGGACACTCTGCAAGGCAGGAGGTGTCCCTCTTCTCATACACAGCTGAGCTGCGCTGTGCTCCCCTCGGAGGCGTGGCTCACTGGCAGGGCAGTTGCTCTGGCCACAACTAGGTTGGCTCACAGTTTGAGTATCGCTTTTCACAGTCAGTGTTTGCGTTGCGTAACACACTTTACGGATTATATAAGGCAACACACCAAGGCAGTGAATATGTGACTAGCTTTCAAAATGGCTCCTGGAAAGGACACATCGCTGCTGTCCTTGATTCTCACCATCGGGGTCACAGCACTTGTAGCTACTGGTAAGCTTCAGAAGGGTTTTTCCCTATTGCCTTCTGCAGTGACTGAGCACATGTGCAGCTTGCTCACCTAGGGGAATCCCAGCTTTATTGGAGGAGCTGGGCACCCAACCTTGCTGCATAGAAATTAAGTCTGAATAGCAGATAGTTCTTAATTTCTTACTGTGATCTGTTTTCAGTCATTTATCTTATCTGCCTTTTTTACAAATAAGCGAAATCAAATTCCTGTCCCATCATCTTGTCTGCTGAGGGAAAGCAATTCACACAATTGATACTGAGAACTTCAGCACTGATCTTAAAATGAATCTTACCTAAATGTTAACAGTATTTCTATTTGCTAGACTATTTTCAGGTATGTTAGAAGCTTTTTGTTTTGGCTGTGCATACTATAAGGGGTCCAGAATATATTTGGTGTATTCACAAATTTTTTCTTAAAAAGGAAATGCCTATTCATAATGAGAACAATCTAGTGGACTTTGATTAACACCTGGATCAAAAAGGAATAAGATCTGTATGCAATTACAAATGCGTGTGTATAGTAAGACAATACATATGATATACCTGAGGGAGATTATACGTACAAACTGATCAAAATGACGGCTGAAATAATGTCAGCTATACTGATTAGAGTTTTTTGAAGCCTCATGCATGAAAAGGAGTTGTTTAAGCAAAGAAAACGTGTATATTTAAGTAGGTAAACCTCTTAGAAATCTAGTGGTTACTTATGAATAGGCCAGTTACGTGAGTTTGTGCTCACATCCCCCAGGACAAAAAGCAGAGCAAGCAGAAGTGGTGACCAAATATGGGAGAGTCCAAGGGTACCGATTCAAAGTAGATGCGGCTGAGAGGAATGTAAATGTCTTTTTGGGACTTCCTTTTGCTAAGCCTCCAGTTGGACCACTGAGGTTTTCTGAACCCCAGCCACCTGAGCCATGGAAAGGTGTCAGAGATGCCACTTCCTACCCACCAATGTAAGACAGTGACAAAACCACTGATCTTTTTAATAATTTTATATTATATGCAATTCCAGGACACCGATGTACTGGGCAATCAAAAGCCCCAAAGATAAATTCCTAGGTGCTTTCTCATTACCACCTGCAACTGTTACAATGAATGCATTTCTAAAAACTTCTTTATAAACTGCTCTTTTTAATAAATACTGCTATCTAATGGGTATCAGTGATGAACTAATACGGACTAGCACTTTGCCAATAAAGTTTTACTTTGTTTTGGGAGCATTTGGCCATTACTTAGAGGTGTTTATTAAATATGTAGCTTTGAGGCAGAAACAGAAAGAAGCCAAAGTAATGCTGGAATAAAATATTAGAAGGAAAAAAATAGAAAAAAAATGCCAAATGTGTGCTTATTAAGGCACATTAAGAAATGCAAACCAGTTCTAGTCTATATTGTAAATGTCTTTCTCCATTTGTACTGCTGCCTTTGTTTAGTGCCTCAAGCCTAATACTTACCATTACAACATAAAAAGCTATTGAAGATCTAAAATAAATAATTTGCATTTTCATTGAAGTAATTTATACCCATATGCATTTGCAGGTATATTTCTGTAATATTTTGAAACATGCAACAGTCTGCATATCACTGTATTGCTTTAGACTGTGGCTTCTTTTTATGGATCTCGTGAATGACAGGTCAAAGGAAGAAAATACATTAAAAGTGAAAAAGATACTTTTTGTTTTCTATTGCAAACAATCTAGAAATCTACTAGAGACTGGTGTCTGGTTTTCTCTTTGTTGTTGAAGTACAAAAAAAGCTACACTTCATAGCTATGAGGTTTTAGTTATTTCTGTTGCCTTTTATTTTTTTCATTTATTCAGGTGTCTACAGGATAAAGTACAAGGCCAGTTTTTTTCAGACTTTATTACTAACAGAAAAGAAAAGGTTCTTCTCCAAGTGTCTGAAGATTGCTTATACCTAAATGTGTATACACCCAGTTCTACAGACAAAGAGAAGCTGCCTGTAAGCAAAATAATTATAAATCCTTTAGCAAAATTATTTTATGTCAAACCTACAACCTGTGCTATATGCAGACTTACAGGTTCAGTTTTGTAATAATGATCGAGTTACATTCTTTGTCCCAGTAAATATTTGCTGAGGTTTAAAAGAGGCATAAAATCCTATTTTGCAAATACATTTTTCTTGACATTTTAGCTAGGTAATGTTTGATTTCCTCTAAATAATCCATGAAAAGTCCTGGGGCACTGGTATAGTGTAAATATTTAATAAAATAATTGTCATTTTATAAGACTGCAGGCCTCATATTTGAAAGACTTCTACCACCTGTGAAATGTAGGAGAGTCAGGAATGAAGCAGCACAAAATATTATTTTTTGGTTTATGTTTAGTTTTTATCACCGGAAGCCCTTATCTGTGCTGGATTGTTTCTGGATTTGTCTTTCCAGGTTTTTGTATGGATCCATGGAGGTGGATTAGTTTTTGGAGCAGCTTCATCATATGATGGTTCAGCATTAGCAGCCTTTGACAATGTGGTGGTTGTAACAATTCAGTATAGATTAGGTATTGTTGGATATTTTAGGTAAGATATTTTATCTCAGTTTTTGCTAAGTGATTTCCAAAATTATGTGTGCAAAGCCGTTCTAAAGTGACATACAGAATACTTGCTTATGCGAAGAAACTATAAATTTATTAATTACATATGCAAGAGTTGGGAACAATTTCTAAGTCCCAAGTCAGCTTCCAAGTCTGTTGTTCAATTGTACTCTAATCTCAACACTTTGTGAGCCATTTATTTTTCAGTTGTGTAGAGAAGCTCTGTATAGAATGGCAGCTGATTTCTTATACTACAGTATTTTTCTCTGCCTTTTTTCTTGCATTAAGCATTTAGACAAATCTGTTCGTTCTTTGCAGCACTGGTGATAAGCATGCCCGAGGTAACTGGGGGTATTTAGATCAAGTAGCAGCTCTTCAGTGGATTCAGGAAAATATCATACATTTTGGAGGAGACCCATTATCCGTCACTATTGCTGGAGAATCTGCAGGAGGAATCAGCGTTTCTGCTCTTGTAAGTTCACAGTACTATTGAATTTAATAACTTAGGGAAAAAAAAAAACCATCTCTGTCCACATTCACTTTTAGTACCTGCATGAAAAGTCAGTGAGAGAAAAGGGATGGGTTTAGAGTATATGACAAATTACCTTGGTGTATAGTACAATGCCACCACAATGCAGAAATACAGCTTCTGACTGATTAAAATAATCTTTTCATACCCAAATCTTTTAGTTCAGACTCAAAATGTTCTTCCTCATCTACTAAATTAAATTATGGTACTTTTTTTTGCAGTGCCAAAACCTCCAAAAAATTATCCTTGTGAGAAAAGTCCTTTAAGAGGATATATTGCCCTTTTCCTGTTTGCTTTGACAGTCACTTGTGCCTGTCCAAGTAACCAAGGTGAATAGTCATGATCGCTAAACTAGATGCGCATTTTGTGACCCGGTGATTATGTAAAATTTTTACATCAGCACTGAGCACATCAGCTAAGAGGTTCTTCTCCAATCTTTCACAATTTGGTGCAGATTACACAGTGAAAACAGGGTTCAGTGATACATGTGATACAAATTCCCTTTTCCTAAGCTCCTGCCCTGTGGCCACACAGGGCAGGAGCCACAGGGCTGCAGCACAGCCATACTGTCTTGGACACAGTTACATTTATTTGATCCATATCTGTTTGCAGTGTAGTTCCATGAAGTCTTGGAAGCAAGGTGCTGTGGGAGGGGAAAAGGCAGGCATGATCTCCTTGTCCCTGACAGTGCTGCCAAAGTCCTCTGCATAGCTAACTATGACCAGAGGCTAGAGAATAAGAGTCTTAACGACATTTGTTTTCAAAATGTTTTAAATGGCAATTCCTAATACTGAAATTCCAAGTCAGTGGTCAGAACATAAGACTTGTCATGCTTGTAATGCTTGTTCTTTCTTTTTTACAGGTCTTATCTCCACTGGCAAAGGGCTTGTTTCATAAGGCCATTTCAGAAAGTGGTACTGCAGTCAGGGTTCTATTCACTGACCAGCCTAAGAAGGAAGCACAAGTGGGTAATTTTTGGTAATTTTAACTCCTTCTTGCTGGACTCTCAGACTCTCATAGAGCTTTCCATGGGAAGTGTATGAAAAAGTCAATTTTTGTTTCTATTGATTACAGAGAATTGCTGCTGCCTTTGGCTGTGAAAAATCCAGTTCAGCTGCAGTAGTTGAATGCTTAAGAGAAAAAACAGAAGAAGAGATAATACAGATAACACTAAAAATGGTAGGTGAAATTATGCTTCTTGCACTTAAATGACATTTAAGATTTTATCATAACAGAGTATGCTATTTGTATGTTGTGATATTAGAGACTTAAAGTGATGGTAATATCTGACTTTTTTGACCTTTTCAGGATTTGATAACACTGCACCTACGCTGTACCTCACCTGACAAATGTTAACACGTTACTTCCCTTTCATTCAGCATGGACTTCGAGCTACGTGTGTTTTGCTGTCATGCTCTACCAGGGGAAGGAAAAGAGTGTAGGAAATGTCACATTTTCTCCTGGGAAGCCTGAAAAATAATTAATACATTATATTATGTCCTAGTTATAATTTGTTATCACAGTACTAGATTCCATGTTCCTTTGCAGTTTCAACATGGAAGTCAGTTTTTCCCCCACTGTTCCACACAACCATAACAGGATCGAACTAAGAAGAGGTGTAAATTGGACACCATAATCTATGTTTCACAAACAGTAAAAATATAATGCTGATCTTCACAGAATCTTCTACCTAGTGCAGAAAATCTGTCAGAGAAAATTTAGAAATGGCTTGAATACTATGATATATGCTTCTTATATTTTTACTTGGCACTTAATTTGTTTTGCTTTGGAACTACAGTAAAAATCTGATTTTTTTCTTTCTAGAAGCAAAATTCATGTATTAATGAACCTTGCTTCTTTCTTTCTTTTTTTTTTTTTTCTTCAGCCTTCCATGTTTGTCAGAGCATCTGCAGATGGTGTATTTTTTCCAAAGAGTCCCAGGCAATTACTATCTGAAAAAATGATCAATGCAGTCCCATATATAATAGGAGTAAATAACTGTGAATTTGGATGGGTAATTCCTACGGTAAGAGACTTATAATGCTGTTATTTATATACCATTTTGTTAATGTAAGATTTTCTAATAAATATGACTCTCTGTATCATGCAGCTGATGAAATTTCCTGATTTCGTAGATGGTTTAGATGAAGATGTTGCACGTCAAATTTTGCAGAGCTCCTTAACATTATCAGTTAAGGTAAGAGACCATTTTCAGAATAACCCAGTGCTGCTTCTTCACTGGTCTGGGTCTATGTCTGTACTCCTGGAGGGGTAGATTTTAGAGGCAGCCTTGTTTCTGTTTGACAGCTTCCTACCATGGGGTAGTAACAGGCAGTAGATGTGTTACATTCCTGTTGCTACTAGTGATTGAAAATACTCTCTAAATTTCTATCCTAAATTCCCCTCTTTTTCAAAAGGAAAAATTGATATAGCTGCTACTGTGGAAACTCAGGAGTGATTCAGCTACCTAATATAGGTCTCTCATGACATTTTAGATACCATGGTACCAGAAGGTATGACATAAGACCTATAGAACACACTATTCTGAAGCAGTAGGTGGAGACTAGAAAGGACAACCTGGGATGTTTAAAATGGCACTGAGAGACCTACATTCAAGTTTCTTGAGGTTTTGCTTCCCTGGAATTTGCAAACCTCTTAGCTTCCTGGTTCCTTTGTGCTCTCCTTAAAATACTAAATATTAAAAATGCAGATTAAGGTATGAATTAAGGACTTGCAACGGATCATTCAGTGTCACAGACATCCATCGTGAACTTCAAAAGGCACAGCCTGGGCTGGTTCTGAAAAGGAGTAAATTATGTCCATCTACAACATAATTTTATGAAATACAACAGGATTTATTTTCTGTAATGAGGGTTATTTCCACAGAAGGGAGAACAGACTACCGTATCTATGAGTATCACTGACTGATAATTATCTAAAGATGTTTAATCTTTAGATCCTGCAAACCTCTTTTCCCTGCAAACATCTATGTCTGGTGGCTGCGTAACTCCCAGTTCTGAGCTCTGAGCCACACTCTGACACATTTGAGGATTTTTTTGAAAGTGTTTGGGGTTTAGCCAGGGATGTGCAGAAGGCACATGCAATTAGTGCTGTTACTCTTTATAATATTCATCATCATTACAAAAAGTCTTTTTATTGTTCATTTCAGGACATTACTTCTGAAGTTGTTGATCAAGTATACCATGAATACATTGGGAATGCAGAAAACCGTGCTCAGGTGCGAGATGGCATTCTTGATGCAATAGGAGACTTTTTGTTCGTTCTTTCAGCCACTGAAGTGGCTAGATACCATAGAGGTGAGTCTCTAATTCAGCAACTATTAGAAGAAAAGTGGAATTCTATCCTGGGGTGTGTTTGTGGACAGCACACATCACACTTCATTGTCCAAAGAACTGACACTGTGTTCATTTTATCAAAAGAGCTTATCTTTGGTGGCTGGTATTTTCAGCTCTCAAACTAACACTCTTCTGTATATTTTCTACTAGATGCTGGCAATCCAGTCTACTTTTATGAATTTCAACATCGACCAAGTTCAGCGGCAGGTGTTGTACCAGAGTTTGTAAAAGCAGATCATGCAGATGAGATTGCCTTTGTCTTTGGAAAGCCATTCTTAGCTGGTGATGTATCCACACTTACTGAAGTATTCCTTTTAAAACATCATTATTATTCATTTTGCTTACAGGAGGGCTTTAGAATAGACTTTCTCACTTAGAAACATTGGAAACAACATAAACATTGTCTGTCTTCAGTAGTAGTTACTTTTCATGAAATCATTCATCTGCAGTTCTCTCCTGGAGCTCTGCTCGGGTAAAACTCCCATAACTCAGAGTAACGAGTAGAACTGATTACAGGCTATTGGAATTGATATAGCTGCTACTTTTTTTGATTATTTAGTTTTTAATGTTGTCATTTCATCTCTGACTTCACAGGGTATGCTACAGAAGAAGAACATAAACTTAGCAGAACTGTTATGAAATACTGGACTAACTTTGCTAGAAATGGGTGAGAATCGTACTACTAATTACAGCTCAGTCTGTTTACAGCTCAGACAGTTTTGTCTTCGCTGCCTGAATAAATACTTACATAGTGGTTCCTACGGATCTGGCAGAATTTTAGATAGATATTGAAGTAGATGATTTCTATTCTTAATGGTTGCAAGAAAAACCTTTTAAAGGCCCGCAGACCAAAAAAAAAGAAAAAAAAATATTTAAGAGCTGCAATAGAGTTTTAGATACAGAAGTACAACAATTATTGAACTTTTGCTATTCCACTGATAAGCATTTTGGTAAAAAATACCATCAATTCAGGTAGTTGAATCACTTAACTTAAGCTTGTGTTAGTTTTCTGAAATGCTCTCAACCTAAGCAGTCAATGCACAATTCATAGACAAATGGAAAGCTGACTTTTCATTATATTATTTCCAGAAATCCCAATGGAGAAGGCTTGGTCCACTGGCCTCAGTATGGTCTGAATGAAAGGTACCTGGAAATAGACCTAATTCAAAAGGCAGCAAAGAAGCTGAAAGAACACAAAATGGAGTTTTGGACACAGCTCACAAAAAAAATGATGAATGAAAGGAGAGAACACACTGATTTGTAAGAGTTGTGGAGGGTACAGTTTGCTTTTAAAATCCAAAGTCAAGTCAAACAAAATTAGTTTGTCAGGATGCAGAGCTTAATAATTAATCACCTTCTAACTCACTATTACATAATATGTTGTAATGATCACAGTGAAAGGAGAGAATCAACGGAAGTTTGCCATGTTTGTGGGACTAAAAATCACCGTTTAATGAAGCAAGCAGAACACTGCCCCCTAGTCTTTCAGGCTCAAAAAGACCACCGTATCTGCTCAATGGATATCAAAACTGAATAAAGCTCCTGTGAGAAGGGGGAATGAGGGTAAAATTGGCAAATGTATTGAAATCTGTAAGAAATTATCTATACAGAATATATCATAAGTGTCAGACTGTTATATGTTTATTCCCCTCTTTCAGAAGAGAATGGCTAGTTGTCATTTTTACAGCCTCTTTCCACTTTCTTTAATTGGAAATAGTTTGTAGGGAGCAGAGCATCCATCAATAAACATCAGTGAGATGGGCTTGATAGCTCAGAAATAAGGACAGAAAATCTCTATTTGTTTTCTTGTTTTGTAAACTGTTAAAAATAAATGTTGCTTTTGATTCTTTTGATTTTTCAGAGCTTCCATTTCTTTCACTTAACTGATACAGGCTAATTCCAAGAGGTGAAATCACACCCAAGAAGCCAGAAATGTATCCACTTTCTTCAACCTAAAGGGTTCTTTTCCAGCCTTCTTCAAAGAATCTGAGTCTCAAGGCTCTAGGGTTCTCACAGACTATTCTGTGGTGTGATTATCTGTTCTTCAAACCTTCCTGGCAAAGAATTTACGGTTCACTGCCTGGAGGGAGGAAGCATTACTGGCAAAATGCCCACTGAGACAGAGGGGAAAGCAATGTATGATGTTGTTCACTGCATGTTGTTAGCTCCATATTGTCCATGGGCCTGCAAAGGGAAGACCTGCTGATGTGCAAAGCATGCACCCCTGGTCTTCCTCCTTCCAAGGGCACTAGCAGCTGTGAACACATTTTTGGTGTATCTGGAATGCGTCAGGGCACACAAGTAGTAGAGTAGCTATTTTGCAAAGTTACAAGCAAGATATGGTTTCTGCGCACAAAGACACACACAATGTAAGCATCCAAGAATCTATAAAAACTGTACTCATAACAATAAACAAACAGCAACAGATTAACTCTAATTATCTTCTTAACTGGTGTCAAGCTCACCCTCCTCTCTCCCACAGTGCCCCACAGTGTCCAGGTACCCTTCCCAGGAGGTAACACATGGTAACATATTGGCCGCCAAAGTTCCTGCCTGCTGGTGTTGGTTACTTGAGGTCATCTTCTTCCTCCTCATTTCTGGGTTCACTTGGGCTTGCTTTTACACATTGGAGGACCTCCAGCAGTGTGATCTATACCAAGCCTCTGTCTGGCTATCCCCTTTTGTGCATTTTTTCCATCACTTGGAAAAAACCCACCAGTTGTTACCATTGCTTGCAGAAAGTCATCATTAAATAACTGTTCCACCATACTGCTAGTTCTGTCACGCATTCTCAATGCAGCACATGGGGCACAATGGGCATTTTATTCCTTCCCCTCTTTTGATCTGAAGTAGCCTTTAAGTCTGTTATTAGTTTGTTTGTTGAACCAGTGCTTCTGTCCTTGTAGGATCACAAAAATCATTATCTTAAATGAGATAGAAAAACTCCCATGTATTTATGAGTACAAATCATAGGTGTAATTGCTGTGGGAAAGTGAGGCCTGCTATTATATTAGACACATATGATAACAAAGGAGTTTCTGACTGTGCAAGAAGCATTCTGTCCAGCTGTCCACTTTAAACCCTCAAATGTAAAGAATAGTATCCTTTCAAGCAGTTGAGAAAGGAGTAATACTAGGGCCAAATTTAAGTAGCAGTTTCCTACATTATGCTCCAAATTGCATTTATTTTATATCTTTAAATGGTCACTTGGTATAGATACACAGTTTGGCTCAAGGTAACACACACATTAAACACATAAACATTAAATACAAACATATGCACTATGCACCTATATTTGAAGAAATTATTAGCAGTATAGTTAGTTGATAGTATTCAGCAAGAGTTGCTGGTTTGTTTTTCACATTCTGCCAATAGAACACTTCATCTTTTTCAAAAATTTATTAATTACACATAATTTCTATAATTGCTTTTCTAAGTCAGTGGCCAAGTTTGTTTGTTACGTGCTATTCCTGCTTGTCAGATCATTTGTCCTCCGGCAAGGATTTGTTCCGTTGGGCTACCTAAGAGAGCGGAGTCATAGCCAGAGCTCTTGATAACTGACCTTCCTGAAAAAGAAGCTCAACTAAGTAATCTTAACATTGATGCCCATTTTAGTACTTTAATGGTAGTCAGTATTATTACCGCCCTTTTAATATTGCTGCTTTCGACATGCCGATGCTTCCTGTGAATCAAATCCGCTCGCACACCCATTTGTGACACTGCTTTGCTCAGACCTGCAGAACTCAGCGTTCTGCTCGGACA
Organism: Ceryle rudis; assembly: GCA_033439905.1. NCBI lineage: Eukaryota > Metazoa > Chordata > Aves > Coraciiformes > Cerylidae > Ceryle > Ceryle rudis. The sequence continues at coordinate 20,179 of JAAGNO010002509.1, forward strand.
GTATGTCCGAGCTTGCGTACGTCACAGCTTCTCCAGGGACCGTCGCTGCCCCCTC
>JAAGNO010002510.1:3363-48093 GCA_033439905.1 Ceryle rudis
AACATTGATGTAATGCCAACAGTTTTAAAATCTTTTAAATCTACTTTTTTTTTTTTTTCTTTTTTAAATGTTTTAAATCTCCTTTTCAGACAGTGGTAAAAGAGTATGAAAAAATGATCAAGTAAGGTATATTTAAGAAATTAAAAAGCTGTCTGTTCTTCCAAACTCCTCCATTTCTGGAATGGGCCTTTCTCATTTTATTTCATTATCTGCCTTCTGTACGAGACCAGAAGCATAAATGTCAAAATCATTTAAAATAAGCCTTTCTTGCAGTATTTCTAAGTTACAGAGAAGAGGAAAGCACCTTTCTGGGAAGACTGTATTTACGTAGCCAGCTTTTCAGAATCAGAAGTTGCGGTTCTGTTGTCTGTTTACTTTGACATCTGTGTATTTCCTCTGCCTTCAGTGGAACGATCTCTTATCTATACTGCAGTTTATTAGAATTAATCCACCCTAATTGATGAAATTAGGCATTTTAGTGCCTGACTGTAGGATGCATATTCATGGGGTCTTTTTACATTTTACCATTACTTCCCCAGTATGAGACACTAGGGTAAAAGCTGTTAAGATACTTCATCATATCTTTCTTAACCCCATCTTTTGTTTTCTTTACTCGCAGGGTGAACCTGGTTTGCCTGGCATAGCAGGAGAGAAGGGAGCAGCAGGGCTTAAGGTTGGTATTGAAGAAGGATTAAAACCAGAAGCGCTCACTCTGTGAGTGCATGTATAGATGACAGTCATGCTTTCCAACTCGCTTTTTCATTCTGACTGGCTTTTAATGATCTGCTCCCTCCAGTGATCAATGCTGTAAGAGGCTTCACACATTGCACCATAAAGAAGCATATTCTTCTGCTGTGCCTGGCTAATTCCAGTCAGTGGCACTGACGCATACGCGGCTGCTGCCAAGTGAATGCAATACGCCTGCAAGTGTTTGGGAATTTGGGGACCTTTTTAGAAGGGCTTTGTTTACGCTCCTTACAATGTTTCAGGCTTCTTTTCAAGAACTGCTGCGGTCAATTCTTTTGACAAATGTCAGGGTTAAGTCTGGAGGGCCGATCCTGCTGTTAGGGAAGTTCGCACCGCACCTCGCTGGGAGCGTGTGCTGGCCTGTCTTGGTTACATCAGAATGTCCCTTTGCAATTATTGTTAGATAATGCATTCTGCTGTTTCAACAGTGAACAAGTGAAAGAGAACATAAAGCTTATGACGTCTTCATTTCAAAGAAAACTCAACATGTCCGAGATGATGGGATCTCTGGGCCTCTTGGAACGGGTGATGCTAAGTTCTACTTCTATCAGCTGCGAGCGTGTCCCTTTGGTGCACACGTGCTCCACAGCTGATTCTGTGCATCACGCTGCTGCTGACAGACACGCAGGGCCAGGATTTTTACATTCACTGACTGGCTGCTTGTCCGTCAAGAATGAAAACAAACGGTTTGGGAGCATGACCCTTTCTTACTTTGTATACGGAGGAACCCAAATTATGGCCGTTGATGCTTAATTTGTATTCACAGCTGTAGTCTCTGAGTTGCCTAGCGACTGCCAGCCATCAGAAAGGATAGAGATGAGCCAGAGTGCAGTTCTGAGCCAGAAATGCAGAGATGAGTTGTCAGGGTCAGACTGAGCCAGTTTCACAAGCAAGTTATAATTTTGAAAAATAACCTCTATAAGCCATCTTTTTGTTACAGAGACTGTAGGGAGCACAGAAGGCTCTTTACTCTGAATCAATTATGAATTAGTTCAAGACACTTAAGGCATTTTGTCTCTCCCCAAGAGCCTTCTAAGCCATTAACGGAGTCATCAGACTTTCCCCTCACATTCGGCCTTTGGATTTTCCTTTGTTCATTCCCAAAATAAGGAGAACCAAGTGGAAGAGTCACCTAGCTCCTGGCAGGCCAATTCACAAAGACATGTGTCTGTTTGTCAGGGTTTAATCTAGGACAAAATGGTCAGAAAAAGCATTTACATACAAATCATTAAGCTTTTAAAGTTACATTGAAGATACATTGTCTGTTGAGTTCTATTAAATTTACATATTCTCTTCTGCATTGAAGATTTTCTTGATGGATTTTATCATCTGAGACAATGTCATCAGTAGCGCATAATTGTTAGTAATTGACATACTAATGATAGTAACACTAATGCTTTGATTTTTGCTTGTGTTAGTAACTTAAGACTTCTTTGTTCTAATTATTTTCATCAGGGTGACCCTGGAGAAAGAGGAGAGAAGGTGAGACATGTTTCACTTCCTTTGTGGTGGTACTGGAATAGCCAGTGCACTGATTCCGAGTTTAAAAAGAAATAAATAACAGCTACTACCAAGAACTTGAGCAGCATCGTGCAGCCTTTACGGGTGTCAAGTGAGACCTGCTAATGGAAGCTGCTGCTCTGCTATTTTTGCGGTGGGATTAGTCACAGTGAGCAGAGGTCATATGTTAAAGGTTGAGCAACTGTGCAACTACTCCTCACTACGATTAGTCTCAGAAAAAGAGGAGCCTGTCTGAATAAATAAGAGATGCACACTTTGCTCATAACTTGGTTTCGATGCTCTGTCACCTGTGCAGAGTAAAACTGTTAAGTAACAGAGTGATTAACTGTGATGTAGTGATAACTACACAGACTCTGAATGATAGATGTGGGTAACTGCTTCTCTGCATGCTAAAAGCAGAGTCCTCCATTCTCACTTGGATCAGTTTAAGTAAGAGCAAGGGAATCTGCCCCAGTGAGCTCAGGCTATAAACTGGAGAGGTACCAACAAAACAAATGGTGCATTAACCACGCTCTGACTTGCAGTTAGCAAGGAGTTACTTCTCTGATGTCTGAGACAAGAGGATGGGGCAGAACAAGCTCACACTGCAAAACATGGGTGTAATTCTGCTCTTCCAGGGAGAGTGGCCAGTAGGAGCACTTGGGTGAGAGTACACACTGAGAGTCAAGCTTCTGCAGCTGTACAAGGGCAGTCTGAGAAATGACATAAGCCTTATTTTGGGTAGGAATCTGTTTTTAAAAAGTAAGTTGCTTGTATTCAAGTGCAGTTTGCTCTTGAGAAATGTTTACGCGTGTCTTTGCAGCTGCAGTTGGATTTCACTTCCAGGTCTGTGTAAATCCGTGTGCTAGCAGCTGGAAGCATGCTTTGCAAGACAATTCATTTCACATTTTCAAAAGCACATCGTAAAAGTAATCTGGGGGAATCGCGAAAGTGCATACCCTACGTGTAGAAATATGTAACTGGGAATCTCTTCATGAAATCATTGCTTTGGTTAAAATCACATTTGTTGAACTTCAGCAATCCTTTGTTTTCAGACACAAAAGGAATAACTAGAAATTTTAGTGTACACCGAATCTTTGTTACTTAAAATCATTATATTTTTCAATAATTATCCTTTGTTTTTTTCCTAAAAATGGAATTATAAATCCCCTCAATATGCTTTGTCATATTGAATCAACTCGGGGTGTCATTCCTAACAGTTACTGTTTCATGTTTCCATTTTTCCTTAAGTCCTTAATTAAAGTGCTGCTAGCTTGTTAACTAGTTCCCCTTGTGTCAGTGATTGTGATATACAAAATGCTCTCTGTTTTAAGTCCTTCAAATGGAATTATACATTTAAGTTTTTCAGAGCAATTAGACAGATATTGAATAACTTGTTGTTTGAATACTATTACTGACCAAGATGCATTATAATGTCTTTTAGCCCACCTAAACTCAATATCTTATCTATATTTTTTGCTTTTTTAATACTTCTTGTACTTTATATGAACCTCAAGTCCCACAGAAATTTTTGGCCTGTGATCTCATCTATAACAAAGACTTTCTGGTGTAGTCTGGATTTATCATATGGCTGTAGGACTATAAATAGAAATTGGGTCTTTTAATAGATAAATCTTTTGAAATGTTTTTAAAGTAGAAAATGTCTACCCGGCCATAAAAAAAATTGTTCTCTATACATCCCTTTTTAAAGCAGTAAACAACGCATAGAAATTATGTAGAGATAACGATCGTTTTGATGGCTTCTTGGAGCAGTGGCATTCAGTGAAGTTCTTCTAGTTTGTGAATCATTCGGGAAGGTTGTCAGACCCAGGTAGCATATGCCATAAATTACTTGAGAATCCTAATAAAAAGTATAAGCATTGTCTAACTGGCACCTGAATTTGATTAGATGCATTTAAGTCAATGTCCCTGTCGTGGAAAAAACCCATATATACTGGTATTTTAACCTCCTGAATCATCATGAAATCAGTCCTGCATTGCTAAACCACAGTGAGCTGAGGAAGGCTGTAGACTCTACCGACAGGTAGTTGTTTGATAGTTTGGGGGGGATTTCTTTAAGGACCTGTGATAGGGATTACAGTTTTAGTGAAGACTGTATGAGACGTAGCAGCTATGTAAGCCATGCTTCCTGACCATGTCAGAGAGAGATGGACTAGCTGATTAACAAAATTAGCTTGCTAATCATATTGGAATGCTGACTCTTCTCTGCCTGCTGTGCTTGCATCAGATCATTAAAATAAAATGTGTATTTTAATTATAGGGTGACGCTGGAGAAAATGGACCGAAGGGTGACACGGGAGAAAAGGTACACTACTTATTAGTAGAGAAGAAAATGTGTGGTTTAGGGATGATTACAGTCTAACCAGCTAAGGAGATTAATAATTTGAGGAAAAGAAAAATGCATTTTTATATTATTTTTTAAAATACACTGAATGATTTGACTGAGTTCATTTTTGATGAAGTTTGCATCGTATGGAAACTTTGGTGACAACCACAGACTGTTGGAATTAGGTGTACTGAGTTATAGCCATTTCTGATATATCCTTTTATGTTTCCCCTTCTGTGTTGCCCTCTAAAGAGAGGAACCAAAGGAATATGGGACAAAAAATATGGTGTCGTGAGAGGTGACTTCCCTCCAAATTGCCAGATGGACAATTGAGACTTAAAACCTACATTCTAAATCATCTTTAAGCCAGATGATATCAGCAATAATCTCACTTGATACATTGTTAGTTCATTGTTGCAAAGTACCAACAGGTCATAGAAGTCACTGAAGTGTAGACATTGTCAAAATTTTATTTTACTTAGTTTTATTTTCTGTGAGACTCACACTGTATCACTGGAATAAACCCAACCAACCAACCAAAAACCCCAAACTCGTCTGAACTTTGAGTTTTTAAATCTGGTATATTTACGTAAGTCACTGTCTTTAGCGGTCAGAGTGAAGCCTGTGTTGCACAGGAAGAAAGGTCAGTCATAAAGATCTCTTCTGGCCATCACTTTGGAACTCATACGCTTCTAAAAACATTCATTTTAGTGCCTACACTTGGGCAGAGGCATAAAAATTTCTTCTTCTACCCCTATATGTGTAATTGCTTAACCAACTCGCATCACTTTAGTGCAAGGAGAAATTTATGATGGATTTATCAAGCTGGGGAGGAATGCCATGTACATCTCATTTGGATACAGTAAAGCTGTGCTTTCAAGGACACGAGAATCTTATGGGGCATATTCTAAAGTCAGCCATTAAAAAATAGACATTAGATTTAAGAATAGTCAAGTTATTTGATTCCCAGAGTTCATTTAGATAATACTTTATCTGCAGTCATGCTTATCAACCCAGACAAAAGTCTTAACATCATCTTGATCCACTTTTATGTGATTTAAGAATTCAAGGAATTGTTTTTCAGGTAGCCAGTCCTGCAACAAGTAAATGGGACATGTGTAATCTCTCTGGGAAGCCTAGTGCAGCTTCACTTGTTGCTTTTTCTACTTTATCAACTGTGAGAGCAAGGTTGTATCCTGTAGAATGCCCATAATGCACACATCTCCCTGACTGGGATCTTGTTGAAGAGAAGAACAAGTTCTCTCCTTCTGTCAGTGGGAGAATGTTCCTCCTTCAGGATTATGTTTTAAATATTTCTGTGTGAGCTTTCAATAGTTTGACAGTTTATTTGAGATCAGCCTGTGGAAAGTCAGGAGACTTCTTACATCGCTGTAGCTGAGGAAATTTCAGTAAACTTGTTGAAGTTCACAATAAAGAAGGCTTCTATCTCTTCTAGGTTTTATATAGGATTCAGAGCTGGGGTGGTGACATGGGACTACGTGCTCTGCTTGTGTGGAGTGCACTGCTTTAACTGTAACAGGCTGGAATCCGCTGCATGAATTTTTACAACAGAGTGAGCAGAACTGTGACTTAGTTGGCATTCATCGTTCTTCCTCAGTCTTCCCTGCCTGCAACACAACCTGCCACCCAGAAGAGAAGATCCAGGTCTTAGAGGAGAGCTGCAGCTTAAAGTTTCTGATAGACAGCTCTGCAAACAGCACTTTGTAGGGAGCTTAGGAGAGGGTGTTTTGCCAGATCTTTTAGGAGTGAGCATTAAACTTGGTGTCTTCAGGTTGCATTTGTACTACTTAACAAGGACTATGTTCTTATTCCTGCTCATTCATATTCATTTATGTGGTGAGAGAGAGGTATCAAGTGACAACAGTTTCAGTGGTGGTTTAGGAATGGGTTCCTGTTTGAGCAATTGGTGTAGCTTTGTTTCCTGAACTGCTGTACCTAGTGGCTTTCAGAAATACAGACTCGACTGCTTACTTCTTCACCTGAGACTTAAGAAAGATACTGTCTTTATTGATTTTCCTACTTTGAAGACAGTGTCAGTGGCCGACTTGAGTTCTTGCTTCTCCTGTTCTGCAGTAGCCTTGGTCCCTAGAAACTATCAAATATCTTCCTTCTGTGTGCATGCTTCTCTGCTAAAGTTTCTTCATCTCCAAACTGCCTGACTCATCAGAGAACTGAGAACATGTACCATAATTTTTTATTTAATCCTAGATTAACTTTCATTCTTGCATGAAGATGGATTATAAATAATTTGTGTCATCTCTTCCCCATATCCATCATTATCCTTTAAAATGTTTTAACTGGTGAATGTCTCTTACCAGTTGCTTTGCCACTTTATAGCTATAAAAAGTCCGTCAGGCTTTGCAGTTGTACATGTTTGTAAGGGCTATCAGCAGTATCACTCATGCATGTCTATCAAAATGAGGCAGCTCAGGTTTCCAGACATGAGTCAACCCTTCATAATACTGATTTTTGTGTGTTGCTCACACAAGAGCAAGCTGCAGTAACTGTGTAGAAGAAATCTATTCCTATTCTTCTTAAATAAGCTTTAAAACTGTGCTGCTCACAGAACTCTTCGCTGAACCATCAGGAATGGACATCCCCTCTTTGTATTTTAATGCATGGAATATTAAACATTTATACTCTGCTTATACATCTTCAGAGTGGATTACAGTACTAGCTCCTGCTCCTGTGCTACCTTTGTAAATCACTAGCAGGCTGTTGGGGAGCTTGGAGTTGCTACTGTGTAGAAACTTGTTATTTTCAATGAACAGCTTTATTTTGAATAACAGATGATGAGGGGCTGTTCTCCAAACATAAGCACTCTAGCCATCTTCAACAGCATGTAGTTTGACAAGCGAGCTTTTCATTAATTCAGGGTTTTTTCATTTTTGTTTGGCTTGTCATTTGAGAAAAGCGTGGCAAAGTGAGTATACGAGAATTTTAAGGATTCTGTGACAATTGTACAAAACTGAGAGCTAAAAGCTTTCTTGGCCAGGTCACTCACTGATCCTCTGCCTGTGTACATCCACTGCCTATCAAATCCAGTCAAGCCAGCCTCCTCAGCGCAGAGACCTTTCCCGAATACATAAATTACGATAGCTCTCTCATCCTCTAAAGTGTAACACTTAACTGCATTAAACTATCAGTTTAAATATGCTGAAGAGCTGTGGAAATAGAGCTATGAGCTGTCCTGATGGGGATAAACACACAGGTCACTGAGGGGTTTTGTCAAGGCAAACCTTTATTAGCCCAAAAAGCTTTGTCAGGTGAGACCTGACACTTACCATCTCTAGAAATTAGGTCAAAAAGATGGCTCATTTTCTTTGTAAATGGCAGTAAATTAGTTTAATGTATATCAGCGATTCAGAGATGTCAAAGTATGTCCCGTCTTCTGTCTTATAAAGTTCATTTATACAAAATCTGCAATTATTACATCTACATTATTAGTTGTGAAACTTGAGGTTAACTAATATGCTGTTTGGGTGAGTGAAGCTAAATCTCTCTGCGTGTTCTTGAAAACAGTACTGTTCCTTTTCTGAATCGCACTGGTTTAATTCATTGGGTAAATTCTGTCTAGCAGCCCAAAGAACAGGTAATCTTGCTATGTAGTTATTTTTCTAGATAATATTGCTATGTGCATGCTTTGTCTGTTTCCTGAAAAACTGTATGTAATAAGTGTGATTATTTCTTGTGGATTTTGTATCAGGGTGACCCTGGTTCTTCTGCTGCTGGAATCAAGGTAATTTAGTTTTAAAGGAGTTGTACAGGGAGAAGAGGGGTGGTTGGTCTGTGTTACTTTCTAGTGTCACGGACATTTGGGGCACTGTTAATGTTGTGGTTTTCCTCAGCTCTATTTTAACTCATTTTGTCAGAGCTCATGTTTTTCTTCTCTTTTCTTTTAGGGTGAACCTGGTGAATCTGGACGGCCGGGACAAAAGGTATTAGTTGGAAATGTTCAGTTTTCCTTTTCTTCTCTGTTGGCTTTGTGCTAAATCATGTTACACAGATGTTACCAGTGGTACTTAGATGTACTAGGAGGAGCCCAAGGCAGTACAGTTTGACAGCCCAAGGCTTTTCCACGTTTGGTGTATGATCATTTTGTATTTTAAAAAAACATAAGAGTGATGATACTAATTAACATGCAAAGTGATCTTAGACTAACCCATCTCCCCTTCTAGCCACAGCACACGTCTTGTACTGAAAGCTTAGCCAATTGCAGCTGGTGAGACTAACAAAGAATGGCTCTGCTCCGTGAGTGATCACAAGTTAATCCTGCATGTTTGACTGAATATTAACCTTCAGACTATGGTACATAACATCACATTAGGAAGAAAATAAATACTGAGTAGAATCCCTTTCACATAGATGTATAAGGGGAATCAAGCTGTTAGAGGCACGTGGTATGTTTGGAAGGACATAGACCAGGTAATGTTCTTCCTTCCAGGGGAAGAAATTCCTCTGGATGCTGCATAGTTGATGCTTCTTTTGCAAGCAGAGGTCCAGCAGGAGTTGTAATGACTCTGTGCTGCACGAAGCCCTCTGCTGAAGCTGGGGAATTTCCTCTTTGAATCCACAGTACATCAACACAGTGAATGCTGTGCCTTCAGCTGCCTTTCATGAGAGTAGGAGGCAGATCCTGCTGGGAGAGCCGGTGAAAGGACAAAAAGAAGAGACAACGAGGGAAACAGATTTTTGCTTTGCATTACTTGGTTTCCCTTAGGAGCCTTCAGCACCATTCTTGCCTCTTACAACATTGAAAATTACCCACTGCTGCCAGAGTGGAGCAGAGTCCAGCTGCCAGCTGAGCTAGCAGGTATTCCAGACAGCCAAGAGCTAAAATTCTATATAGTGAATAGCAGTGCAACCATTTTCTAATATTCAAGGTCCTCTGGTGACTAAGCAGAACTCCAGAACACGTATAAATAGAAAATAATATAGGAAGTTAAGGTTTTTTTTTCTTGAGAAAATATAGCTGTCATCAATTATTACAGACTGAACGAAGTCAGTTGTGGTTGCAAATGCAGTTCTTCAGTGAAGTGCAGTTTTAATTAGGAAAGGTAATCAAAGTAGTTTAAAGCTATCTAGTCCACTGAATCATTCAGTGTGTGCGTTCTTCAATGTATGCTTTGCTTGGGTAATAAACTAGAAAATGCACTTAAGAGCCTGTTGAGATTCATACTCTCATTAGCTGGCTGCCAGGGAGGCAAAACTAGCAGTGATTTATCAGCAGTCACCTGGATCTCAGTCCCCAGGCACTCAGGTTTGATCTCATTTAGGTAACATAGATAAGTGAGAGCTACACAGTTCAGACTTTGTAGAGTCTCAGCGTGTTGTTCACACCAAGGGGAGTTTAATGTGTTCTTTCCACTTCACCTCCCAAGCTTCCTTTATGACACATTTGTGTCCTCAGCCTGAACCAGCAGCTCCCATAATGTGCTCCTTTAGAATGCCTCTTCCAGCCAGGTATCTGCTGTTCTCACCCTGCTTAACAGGGACTTGTTCACCCCACCAAAGGTTGTGCGGGACCCTTTTTTCAACTGGAGACATGTCTCTGCCCTTTACATCATTTCAATACTTCCCCCCTGCCTCAACTTTGTCCCATTCCCAGTTCCTTCTTCTATCTTTTCTCCTTCCTTATATTTTACTTCTTTCTCTTTTTCCATTTATTCCTTATCCATCTTCTAAGGACAGATTAATATTGAGCTGCCCACCTGCATATTATTTACATGAAATGAAATCTGATGGTGTTTCAATGGCCTGACAAGGCTGTTAGGTGACACACGTATTGCAGAGGTGATAGCACAGCCTGCCCTGCCAACCTGAGCACTATGAGATGGAGTTAGCGTACAGCCGTGGCTTCTTTAAAGATCATTCTTCTCCTAATTCATACTCAGACCTTTTGTATCAGGAAAAGTCCAGAAAGGAAAATACGCCTTCCTTTACAATACTCATTCTAATGCAGCATTAGTGATTTCATTGTGTTTTGTATTGTTTAATGTATCTTTGAGGGCCATTTTAAGTTTTTTAGATTACTGTGATTCTGAGCTGACTTGGCTGGATCCTTTCTACTTATTACATGTGGGTCTGTGGAGGTTAGCTCTGTCTCAGGACAAAACAGTGACCTACTGCAGCAATGCTAATAGGTTAGCAGTTATAATTGTTCAAATGCTGTGCTTAGAAGTGAAATCTAGTGTTTCCACAATCAGCTGAGAAAAGGTCACGGTAGCAGTGTGGTATGTGCAGCTACTCAAGCAGGAAAGCGATAGACAGTGGAGTAGGGTTTTGGAGGTGGCATTTTGTCAGGAATGAGTGCAGCGGAGGCCTTTTAAAGGATTATTCTTTGTAAAAGAGTGGCAACCTGTTTTCTGCTTTAGAAAGTGTTAGGCAACTTACCAGGAAATAGTAGTGTCTATTGAAATTGGTATCCTGTAGCTTCTACCCTTTCATCTGATTTTATAGTTAATATTTTGAAACTGGGATCTTCCCCGTGCTTCTCAGTGATGTGAACAGTTAAAAATTCAGAGTAACTGAAATGGACAAAGAAGCTGTTATCAGATCCTCCTACGACATTTAAATATCATTCCATTTGTTAAAGCGATTTGCAGACCCTCTATTGTGTTTTTCAGTTTATGGCAGAATGTAATTTTGTTATTAGCTCTTCATCTATTTACTGTGACTGCCTCAAACAAGTGTCATTGGGGGCTGTAATCTGATGAACATTTATGTTATGTCTACATGTCTTTGATTATGTAATATGTACACATATATATGTGAGTGTATGAACGTATGTAGTGTGTGCATGCACACACACACGCACTATTTTAATGGCACAATCAATATGAATCAGCCCAAACCACAGAGTTGAAACCTGGATTTCTGTAAAGCTCAGGAGTGTACAAAATCTGGAATATAGTTCATCTCATTATAAAGGTAAAAGTTGGCTTCAGAGTTCAGACCTGAGCTTCCAGAAAGTTCAGAGAATATTCAGATCCAAGGTGCTGGTTAGAATCTATCTCTATATTAAAATAAAATCTCCAGCCTTTAAAATAATGTTTTCTTCATGTTACTGCTCTCTTTTTTTTTTTCTCCCCTTCTGTTCATCATGTTTTATTTCCCTAGATGACCCTTTTCCATTTATCTGATATCTCAAAACGACCAGTTATGCGAATATTGTCATTCTTGTCTTAGACCAAAGTCAGCTTCATTTCAAAGTTAATAACGTTCATTGGAACAATTCCTGTTGCAAAATTACCCTTGCAAATGCAGTACTATAGGTCTTTTCATTGCCATTTTAAATAAGCAAGGCATTTCTGGGTAAAGCAATGGAAGGTTACGTTCCCACTATCCTTCATGACACCGCAGATAAATAGTAAGCACTGAAATGATGCTACGGATGGCTCTATAAAAATGATGGCCCAGTTATAATTAGGCGGTCCTTGTTGAATTGCACAAATTAAACCAAGCTCTTCTGAATTGCTATGTAGCTAAATCGGGCAGTTACACAGCACAATATCTAGCTCAGAGTCGAAAATGGAGCAGAATTAAATGTAAGTATGAAAGTAAAATGGCAACGTGTTAAATGAACCAGTGCTGCTTGGTTTTTTTCTCTTTTGGTGAAGCTAATGGGAATTAATTTTTGGCTTTCCTGCTGTGTATTTTCAACCTGTCATCTTCACATCCAAGGTTCCCAAAAGGTACTTAAGTTCTTAACATGACTCTTACTAATTGTACATTTAAGTCATTCATTTTGAAAATACCAGTCCTGCTTGAACTGACCAGCAGTCATCTGTGCTCTTTAACTTGCTGCAGAACATACAGAGGTGTGTTCACTGCGTAGTGACCGTAACTGAATAATGTCTGTAATATTATGTAATTTTCCTGTATAGGGTGAACCAGGTCTTCCTGGGCTTCCTGGACTCCCTGGGATAAAGGTAAATAAACTGTAGTCTCTGTTGTACTGGGGGGGACACAATAAAGAGGGGAGGACTGCAAGGATGTGGCTAAAATGGACTTATTATTCTTGCGCTATATATTCTGAGTCTTTGGCATTGATCTGGGGATTGTCAGAGAAAGGTTCCACATGGAAAACTGGTTAAGTGTCTATGAGTAAGCAAACAGCGTATCTTATGTTAAAATGTGAAGTAGAACATTGCATTCTAGTGCTTAAAAAAAAAAAAATTGAATATAGTAGGGGTTTATATTTTTATTTAACAGAAGAGGCTTGTCATCCAAGTTTTACTTGGTTTCTACTTTGATGGGTGCTTTCCAGTAGCAATAGTCTACTGAATTTAACAAGCCTGCAGCCAGAGAACTGCATTAATTTTACACAGGCTGTGGAAAACTGGCTGTGTCAACAAAAATACTCTGCTCCATTACACAGCAGTGATTTCCACTGACAAGTCAAAATGTTTTAGTAAGATTCTATTCAGTATTAGCTACAGTCCCTGACCTAATACCTGGTTTAGTCCCTGGCTTCCGGTTTGTCTGGGATCTTTGGGTAAGCTGATACAAAAGACATGTGGCTGGGTTAGTTCTAGTGTAAGTGGTTGCACTGGGAGTTGCAGACATTGCAGTTTGAGCTGTAACTGTATAATGCTGCACAAAGTGATCAGATTCACAGGTCCTGAGTGACTGCAGATTGGAGTTGTTGCTTCTCCTTCATGGCAAAGACTGTTCTTTCCAAAAACAAAACCTCTTTGAAACTTTTTATTTGCATTCCAGCATGGGCCTGTGTAGACCACAGGAGATAGTATATATCATTTCTTCAGTAACAAGGGGGATAAGCCAGAGGCCAAACTCTCATCCGTTTTGGTAGCATTCAGGATTTACCTCATGGAATGTAACATAGGCAGTGCTTTTCTCAAAGGACCTGTGAATTGCCACAAGACTGAAGCATAATGTCCCTCCTGTGTTACTAGTGAATTATGGGAAGAATTGAACGTGCATATTAAAGTTTGTATATTGTAGTACCTGAAAAAAATAGTTCCCAGGGAGGCTGTTCATTTGCTATAAGAATGAACCCTGTATTGACTAGCGAGGATCATATAGGAACAAGGGCCTTTGTGTGATTAAACTATTTTTATAAGGACCTTTGACAGCAAACCCTCTTCCTTTTACTTTTAACGGTGAGCTCAGCTGGAGGCCAGTGCCAGCATCCTGGGGGCATTCGCCAAAACCAGCTGGAGTTATGGCTGGTCTTTGGGGATTTCCATCAGCAAGTGAATAAGTCTAAATCTGTGTCTCTGCTCTGGGAAAATTATTGCCATTAAGCTTTATTTGTTGGTGGTACGAACGGCTCAGAAAGGCAGCTTTCAGATTCACCTGCAAGGCAAGATGAGAAGGGAAAAATGGATGAAGTGTAGGAGTTTTGCCCAGTGAAAATTTGTTTCAGAATTCAGTGGATATAGTGGGAAAATGGTACAGTTGCCTGCAGAATGAAATGGAATAATTTGGTCAAATATTAATCCTATAGGGGAATGTTAGCTTCTGTTAAAATTCCAGGGAAACTAGTGGTGGTTCAGTGAAGCAATTTCACCTAGTGCAATTTTGCGTTCAGGTGGCTGGGTGCACCTTAGATGAACCCTGGATGGTGACAAGCAAGCTAGCAGGATGTGCACAGGAGAAAGCGAAGTGGATCTGGCTGTATCAGACTTACAGGATGGGTGCTGTTTGATCCAAGGCATTTGTAAACTCTGTTTAATTAAGGAGTTGATAGAAAAGAGGATAGATTTTTCTGTCACAGACTACATCTGAGGCATGAGAAGTGGTAGCAGAAATGGGAGAGTGGCTGAAGTTAGGATATGGGCACTCAGCAAAGAAAAAGCAGCCCCTTTTCTCACCCTCTGTTTTAGCAAAGATTTATGTGTCGCCATGGTAAAATCATGTAATCAGTTTCCAAGAATAATCTTAGTGATATCTCATGGAGAAACGAATTACCAGTGAAGTGATGTTGATGGAAAGCTACTTCGAAGTAACAGTGACTGGATGAGAAAATTGAACATGGAGGAAATTCAATTCTCTGGACTTGTAGTCTGATGGTGCTATCATGGTGTTACTGCACAAAATTGAAAGGAATCCTATTTGGAGCAATGATGACTTGGTCTTTTTGCTCTTTTTTTTCTTATTCTTTCTGATTTTTCATTCTTGTTTGTTACTTTTTTTTTTTTTTTCAGGGCTTCTGGGATTTTTTCCCATCAGGACTTTCTAAAACTCTCTTCCTTTGCTTTTCTATCTTACTAGTGATATGCTGTGGTGGCACAATGCAGCAGAAATGGTACAAACCTCACAGTGTCGTTCCAACATCTAGGAACTTATTACAGCATCTAAGAAGTTTCCACGAGGGAAGTCTTCCCTAACACTAATATGGATTACAGTAGGCCTTGTGCATTTTTGTACCAGCGCAGTAGCTGTCAGCTGGGACTTTGCAGCTTATTCCCAAACTTTGTGAAATGGACATCTGGTAACTCAAGCAAAGCACTCGGCAGGGGCATGTAGGAGAAAGGGATAGAGCTCAATACATAGCAGTGGCCATTTAATCTCTTTCCCAGTAGGAAAACCTAAATATTCTTGTATTGCTGGTATTATTTTGATACTATTCTTGTTCTCTTCAGTTTCTGTTACATTATGCAGGCATGCACATGGACACTCAGAAGTCTTCTACAGAATTTTCTGTTGAGGTCCCATGCAGCTAAAAAGCTTTAGGGTTCTCGCAGCACTTTTTGATCTTTCTTCAGTCTTATATAATTGGAATTATAGAGTGTTCTCTAAATTTATGTCTTCCTATGATGTTCTTCTAGAAATCAATAGATTCTGTTTGTTTGCTGGGTTTTGCCCTGAGTTATTGGTAAAACACATTCCTCATGCAGGTTTGAAAGGTTAGCCTTAGGTGGCAAGTGCATCTAAAATACATTAATTCTTATAGATCAATGGAAATAGCTTAAACCTGTGTTCAACTGGCCAGCCAGTCAAGGAATGGGGAGAATATATTTTCTAGAAGTGAGGTAAATAGCAGAAGTTCATATCCATTTGATATACAGTAACTCAAATCACACAGGTAATTTCAAATGAACAAACTTGTTGTCCGAGGGTCATGTTTACAGAGCTTTTCTGTTCTAAACAGCTTTGGAATTGTTGGATGTTGAACCGGTACGTTCAGGAATCTTGAAGATAGTTGAAAAGAAAGAGGCAAGAAAAGGCTTCATGTTGCCTAATTTTGAAAGAATTTCCTATAGTATCTTCTAGTACTTCCTTGTAAAGAAAAGAAGATCAAGATACTGAGATATTCTATGCATAGGAAACGCAGGGATGTAGGTCTTTGTGGTCTTAAATTATTTACCTTTTGACTATCGTGTAAGGAGCCAAAGTCTCCTTTTCTGTAAATTTGTTAGTCGAACTACAAATGTGCTTTCTTGTGAATGAATCTGTCCACAGTGGCAGGCTGCAGTATGAAGTGTTTAGGTAACTGTGCACATACATTGCACTCCTTACAAATGTTAAACCAGCCTGTGAAAACATAAATGCCATGACAGGCAGTGGACTGTATCTTTCCAGCTACATCTCATCTTTCTTCTCATGGTTGAAGACACTTCCCAAGGGATCCAGTTCAGTTTGTTTGGCTATGTAGCCAAAGTACTTAAAGGATTAATAAATACTAATCACTGGGAAAGTTTCAGCTTCTTCTAATGCCATTTCTATTAATTAATCATTGTTCCTGGGATCCTGTTAGAGCTTGGTTGAATGTGATATTGGAGTTTGAATGAACAGCAAGATTGGATGGACATGCAAGGATGATATCTGAATTCAGAGTATGCAGCAGGGTCTTTTATTACTTACTTTTCTACAGCCATTCACTATGCACATGTGGATGTCTTGGGAGTTCTTCCTGTTCTTTTTCGTTCTCTCCTCATTGTCAGTTGGTGCCATGGAGGAAACACAAGCGCAGCAAGTTATTTCCAAGACAGTGATGAAGCTGTCTGTGACATGCTGGAGAAACATTTCTCAAGCACCTGTTGTTGTTTAGGAATGGCTGGAAACTTAATGAGCCCCTGAATGTGTTCCACCGTGTCACTCGGGAAGAGAGTAAGGCACCTAAACACAGAATATTAACTCATCGCTTTGATATCCCCCAACTTATGCCAAGCAGACACAGAATACTTTCTATGAAACACATACTTCATAGGTCTGGTTTATCTCATAACTTTCATGGAATGATAAGTACAAAGCAGCACTCACAATAATGGAAATCATGCCTACCCTTATTCATGGCGACGCCAGACATCTCTCAAATCCGTTGTGTTTTATGGCATTTGCACAGCACTGTTCTCAACTTCACCACTGCATTGGGAAGCCCTCACGGAACACAAACCTCTTCTCAGTAGCATCACTTTATGCAGGATCTGACTTTTCTTTAGCATTTCTGACATTTCTCCCTCTGTTTTTAAAGCAAATACTGAAACAAAGCTTGTGAGTGCGGCTGAGTTTTTATTCTGTTGCATTCAAGAAGACTGCTGTTGCGTGATTTGGCACGAGAGGAAGGCTGCTGAGCCCTTCTGCTTTTGGGAGGTAGGGAAAGTTTTCAAATCCAGTGGAACTGGCTGATTCAGTAGACTTGCCAGTAGGCAGCAACTTGTGTCTTTTTATAAAATTACTTTGGATTGACTTCCCTGGCACTGTGCCTGAGCATGGTTTCAGAAGAACCAGGATAAGGATAGATGAATTTGATTTTTTTTTTTCTTTCTCTGAAAGCAAAAGCAGTTCTAATTCTCATCTGTTCTGCTAATTTTCATCTTAGCCTGTGATTTTCCTAATTCCATGTAAAGGTTGAAAAACTCACTGCTGCACAGAACTTACTTTTTTAACTCTGTAAGAGTTGATACTCCTTTCATCCAGTGAGTCCTGTTACAAAAGAAAATGTTCAGAGAAAATGAGAAACAGAATTTTCAAGCTGGGTACATAGAAGTTAGTCTCCTATTTAAACTCTTTTCTAAAAGAGACCAACAGTTGTTGAAACTCATGTGCTTAGATGTTGCTCTTGTCATCTGGTGACAAAATGAAAGGAAATCTGAAGTAAATGGTAGTGCCAAGCATTTAATTTTGAAGTCAACACCATTCACCACCTATAGGAAAGTTGTTCAAACTCCCCCTTTCCCCCAGGTGTTCTTAGGGGCTGAGCAGATTCTCCTATGCATTTTTTTCTTTTCCATATTTCCATTCTTCTTCCTGTTGTTTGTTTGTTTGTTTTTTTGCCTTGTTAGTGACTGTCACCAGGAAACCTGCAGGGGCTGTATCTCTCTCTTTACTCTACTCAGCTCACATTCTTGCCTAGACTTCAGTTCATCTCTGTCCTGTAGGTCATACTCAGAACTGTTTCTAACCTGAAGTCAGGAACTGACCTTGGGACAAGCATCTCCAAATCCTGGATCCAGAGATGTGCTGAACAGGTTGATTGATCCCACAGTTGAAAATTGTGGGAATTCAGCTTCAGACCCTGCCTCATAGAAACCTGGGGTTCTCCCTGATACATGCTTGCCTTAATGGATGCATTTTTTGAAATACTCAGTGTGAACTAATTTCCAACCTTTCATCACTCCCAGCGTTCTTAATAGTGGGTCATCTGCTGGAGCAGTGGGAAATGTAGTATATGGTCAAATACTGAAAGGTAAACTGTAAGGATGCATGTTCTGGGTGAAAATGGGAACTGATGTAAAAAACCCAGGGCTTAGAACCTGCGTTTGAAGGGCTGGTTTTCAGAAGCAAGTCTATGTGCATGTAGGTAAAATACAAAAATAAAATACATTACACAACTCTGTAATTAATTTTCAGTATTCAGTTTCCGGAGTGGAAGTATCTATACAAACATAGTCCTGTATGTCTGCAGTTACATATCTGGCTTCGTTCGTTCGTTCCTAGCTGTCTGCTTTCCATATGTTATGACAGTAATCACTTGCATAGGGTAGATGTGTAATTTCCCAGAACTAATTTTCAGAATCAAGGCCAGAAAATGAAATCATCATTAACATTGGATGGTATGCACATGTCTGAAGTGTTTACTGGGGCGTTCTTTGAGATGTATGCAGTTCTTATTAATCCGTCAGAAACTATATCCTGCAAATCATGAAAGCTCTCATTTTCTTTCCTGGAAAGGCTAAAACAGAACTAACTGAAACGCAGGATGTTGTTTCCTCTAAAGCTATTACCATTTGGAAGACTGAGCTTATGAGGATTTATTTCACGGCATCTGTTTCAGAGCATGTTTTAATTTTTCTTTGTAAATAAAAGAAAAAAAAAAAATCAGTTCATAACCAAAATGTTGAAAACAGCTGAATGATCTGAGTATTCTGTGGTATCCAGAAATCAAGTGTTTTGCCATCCACAAAGAATACTTGATGTTAGTAATCGGAAAGTATTTCTGTGCCACAAATGCATGATTTTAGATGGTCAGAAGTGAGCGCATGCGATGAAGTTCTTTATCTTTCAGAGTAGTAACAAAAATTCCTTAGATTTGTCACCTGACTGTTTTCTGAAGGAAACAATTTGGGACCAGGATCTTAATAATTTAACAGTTTAGTCATGGTGAAGAATTAAAAACAAGGCACTTATTGCAACAAGTGTTTTTATTCTAATCCTCAAAAGTAGGTACCATGCTGACTTGAATTATAATTAGCCTGTAAGAAAGAAGTCCTTGATATGACTAATGCATGCAGAATTAATCAGAATTAATACTGGTTCTGTTAGCACCCTTCCAAAGCAGAGTACCTTCTAAGCAGGCAGAACTTAAAAGCAATGAGAAAATTAGGCTTACTAAAAAGCAATAAATGTTTTACAAAGTAGGGCTCCTTGAGAAGTTTCAGGGGTTTAGCCAGGTTGTAAGGTTTTAATTCGCTGACTAAATGAATCCTAAAGGCTAAACATGCATTTGGAAATTCTAAACCAGAATTGTTTTCCTAAATTTAGAGACTGATTAGGGAGTGAAGATATTGTTTCAAATGCGATGAGTGAGCCAGACAACCTGTTTCAACTGGCCATCTCTGGAGCCAATTCTGAACTGGTATGAAAGGACTTAACAAAGACCTTATAAAACGAGGTTAGGTTTTGTGGGGTTTTTATCAGATTTCCTTTTACCTTGCTCATTTCCTTCCTAAGAGCTGAATACTTGTAGTCCTCCCGAGAGCAAAATTCCCATGGACATCAGGCTATATGTAAAGTCCCTTTAATGCCCTTCACGGTGAGAAAGTATAAGGTGCTGTTCTCTCTGACTCGTGTAGTCTCAGGCCAGCTGAGTTGCTGAGAAATTCCTTTGCTGCAGAGGCAGGCAGGGCACCAGCAAGCACAGCTTCATCTATTGCCATGGATTGCTTTGTTCCAGACTTTTGAGAATCTGGCCCTCACTCCTCTCCAGAGTAGAAACGTTGCAGTTTTGTTTAGATAGCAATCTCAAAAACAACGTCCGGGGGCAGCAGATGGCAATTTCTGGAAAATCAACACAGGCACCACTGAATCAAATCCAATTTATTATAACTTCATAGCTGTTTCCAAATTGCCTTGCGTCTGGGATTTGGTTTTGTTTGTTTGTTTTTTGCTAGCTTCTCTTGTGTACATCTCTGCTTTTGCAGGATTCTTTCAGTACAGTTAGGCAAGGAAAGAGTATTGTGCTTTTTTTTATTATTTTCTGGTATATTTTATGTCAGGGTAACACATAAGCATGCCTTGGTCTCTTGATGCGAGTACAATGAGGATTCTTCCACAGCAGTGCTTGTCAGAAAGGACACTTTGGGTCCGGCCAAGGTTTGTGACTCGTGAGCAGTTTGCAGGCTGCCCTGTGCCAGATGCAGGAACCACTAGACCTACAGACAGGAATTTGTAAGCTCCAAGGCTGCCCCCAAGTTGTGTGTTGGAGCCTGTCAGGGTTCTCCTCCAGCCCACACAGCTACATTTTCAGTGTACAGCTCCACTGGGGTGGAACCACATTAGCAGAATCGTCCACAGAACTTCTAGATGCTTTGGCATGATTTGCCAACCCAGAAGTGTGCACGCAGCAATCTTGGCCTTGGCACTTTAAAAACTTGCGAGGGAACGCTAGGAAAAGTCCTAGCTCCTTGGCAGACCTGCCAGTCAGCCCTGGAGGCACAGAGCTGCCACAGTCACAGCACGGGGCAGACACTGAATAAAATGCTTCAGAACCAATGAACTAAGTAATGAAGGTGAGCACTTGACATTTAAACTTCTCTGGCTAGGTCTAGTGCATAGCAGTGGGTAAGGATAAGGATCGAAATGATATTGTTACTTGCAAATTCATGATCCAAAGGTTAGTTTAGTCTTGTTTCTGTAGCTTAGAGAAAATAATGCAGTAATCTGAAGTAGAAGGAAAATAATAAGGTGGCAATGAGACTTAAAAACAAAACAAAACAAATTATAGCTCTAGCACAGTTTTTATCCATAAAGGGAATAACTGGCTCATGTGTTTTATGGCTTTAGTAACAACAAAATATTTTATCAGTGACCTGAAATATTTTTATTTACCAAAGTAGGACAGTAATTTCAGAAATGGAAGCAGATTTATTTTATTGTTACAGAAAAGTTGATGGGTGCCGTTCTGCAGCACGGTTTGGGTTTTTTGGCAAACATTGATCTGGATGGGAAAGTGGGTTATATTCTTTAGAAGAATAATTATAGAAGGAAGAGTCTTCTGTGGGAAAACAAGGCATCCAACAACTGCTGTTCTCTACTGATTGCTTGTATCAGCATGGAGCTGTGTGTTTCAGGCACTGGAGCTGGAATAGGCCTGTCTGTGAAAACAAAGTTTCAAATAATTGAGATGTTGTGCGTCTCAGGTGGGCAATGAAGACCAATTCTAACTGAATACGCTGTTAGAACTATATTGTTAGTAAACATTTGCCAAATTAGTGGTATTTAAAGAAGCAATTAGCGTTGCAGATGGAATTTCAACTGTTGCACTTATTTTTAAGTGAAAGTCCCAAATTTTAGCCCATTAGAGGCTCTGTTAAAGTTAAGACAGAGACAGTGAACAGTGTTTTTCAGAATTAACCTATAGTATCAAAGCTAGCTTCTGCCTCAGGCCATAAAAGCTTTAATCATCATGAAAACAAGTTATTAATATGTCTAGATAATAATCCTCATAAAAATTTGACTATCCTCTGAAGTAAATTACAAGGTGGCTTTTTTGCTATTAAATTGCAATGAAGCTCATATTATGCTAGGTGTATAGCATGGCCTTAGAGGGCCCTTGCCTGTTTCAGACGTTTTATGATAAGAGGTGAAAATGAACATTAACAAGGTTTGTGAAGAGTAGTATATACTGTTTGCTGGCTGACCCACTGCTATTCTACAGTTGACAAACAGTTGAGGATGAAAATTAGCATGCATAGAGGTAGTCTCTTAAAATATTAACATATCAAGCCATTAAAAATTATTCTTACAAAGGTAAAAAAAGCAAAAATCACTCCTGTGAACTGGCAGCAATTCATAAGCTTGAGGATTTTTTATAATACCAAGCTGCCTGTGTTACACGACTGATGCAAATTGCTCCAAACACTAACAGCAGATTGATGTTCGAACGCTGAAATTTATCTTGCTGACCTCCTCTGCAATGTGGTGGTCTCTAAGTAGTGATTTCATCAGTGTGCCAAAGCGTTAAACTAAAATGCACAGTCATCACTGGCTGATGGCTTTCTATACAGCTGCCAAACAGTGTTTCAAATGGGGTGCTAGATTGTGTGTTCCCTGCCCCTGCTTTAGCAGGCAAAGAAGCTTGTGGTAGATTCTTACTAGATGAATGAAACTCGGTTTTCATTCTAAGAGGTTGTAGTGAGATGTTTAGAAAAGTGTTGTAAATCTTGGTTACTCCGATTCCTTGTGTTCCTCTCAGCATATCATGGTCATTTGGAACAAATTCTGAGCTCATTTAAACAAGAGACTTAAGAGGAGGAGATGCTTCAGTGAATCCCAGAGCTAAAATGTTGCCAAATCAAATCTCTTTAGAGATTTGGGGGGGAAGGAGGGACTTTTTTGAACTTTGGCCAGAAATTTTCTTGTGGTATGCAACCGGTGTAGTTCCGAGCAAAGTGCAAGAATTTGACTTGAAAGCTGTGAATCAATCTCTGAATGACAGTTCTAAGCCTTACTTCTGGAAAGATCACTGCATATTTCTTCTTCCTGAAGTCATAGAATCATTTCAGTTGGGAAAGACCTTCAAGATCATAGAGTCCAACCATTAACCCAATACTGCCAGTCCCACCACTAGACCATACCCCTAAGCACCTCGTCTACATGTCTTTTAAATACCTCTAGGGATGGTGACTCCATCACTTCCCTGGGCAGCCTCTTCCACTGCTTAACAACCCTTGCAGTGAAGAAGTTTTTCCTAATGTCCAATCTAAACCTTCCCTGGCTCAACTTGAGGCCGTTTCCTCTTTTCTTCCCACTTGTTACCCATGAGAAGAAACCAACAAGTTCATAATTAGCTGGCCAAGAAATTAGCCCTGGTAAAGTCAGTACGAAAACAACCTGGGGCTATTGAGTACCAAGTACCTTCTCATTCTAAAATAAGTGATTGAAGCTGCATTATTCTTCATTTACTGACGTCTGTGGTGACAACCTTATGTTACTTTTCCTGGTGTGCACTGATGCAAAGACTTACATAAACACTAAGGTTATTTTTCTATGACAGCAAAAACCCCCACATTTCTCTCTGACATGTTTGTCTTAGTTTATTCCTTTGTTATATTTCGAACCATGGGCAGCTATAAATAACGAGGAAACTCATTATTTAGTTGTATTTTTTTGATAATCTAAACTGAGGTCACTGAGAGCTTGCTGTGGCCCTTAGTATAGCTAGCCACAAGAAAGATTTCTCTGATTTTAGGTTTGCTAGAGACCTTCTTTTTCTTTGAACTGTTAATGATGGATTGCTGGTGAGAGCACAGATGAATGTGCAAGAATACTTCCTAATTTGCTCACCCCATGCAGCATACCTGTATTTCTACAGAGGTGAAGAGAAATGCTATCCAGCTGCTTATATTCACTGTCTCTACAGGTTGTCAGTAATTATATCAATACAGGTTTATAACACATCTGTCTTTTAACTATTTCAAGAGGCATTTGATGGGTAATTTTTAGTTATTAAGTCCAAAGATATTACTAAAAGACTAAGACTAATAAGGAAGACTAAGACTAAAAGACTAATAAGGAAGTATTTTTTAATTTGGTTACACTCCTGATCTTAAAATTTACAATAGCTTGTCAGTATAGCTTCTTGATTCAAATTTATGTGAAAAAAATGCAATATTAAATAGCAGGAAACCTTGCTCAGGAGAGTTTGTGAAGGAAAACATATGGCTTATTAATCTTCCATTATCCCCCTTCAGGCATGGAGATAGGTAATAAAATATGTCCTTACTCCTCTACTTAATGCTGCTTCTGCTGCAACTCAGCTTGATTCCTGCTGTTTGTCTGCTATGTTTGTACAACGAATGGACAAGAAGAGGGCAGAGCAGAGAGAGAATGAGGAGAACTGTGGCTCTTTTCCAGCTGTTCACAGCCAGAGAAGTTGTCCAGGTGCAGAAAACTAAAGTATTGTACTGTCAGATTGAGGAGGGAGATAACCATGGTGCTGGGAGTCTCTGACTTGAACGGAGATCACTTTGGTTCTCCTTTTTGGAGATGATCTGTTTTACCTTGTCTGTCCATCTATTCACGTGCCACAATAGAGAGCGACCTCCTAACACGTGACTGCAATGAACCGTCCTTTCTAAAATACAGGAACAGAACTCCCCTTCAGGTGTGCTTTGATAGTAGTTTGGTATATTATGTTATAGTCCAGGTTGCATATTAACAGTCTTTAACCACATAAAAACTATTTTTGACACCACCTGCTTCATCTGCATTTCATGTGCTGTGTGATGGCTTGTAACAAGAGTTTGTGCTGATGAAAGTTACCCGTGATTTCTATATCACTGTTGCATCACAGCTGGAAAGCTGTAAGAAATACAGGGAAAATACTATCCAGAAGAAGCTTTTGTTACTGAATTATATACTGCCAAATAAATAATCTAACATTCCTCTCATATCATATTTTTAAAGGGTGAGCCAGGTTTCATTGGTCCACAAGGAGAACCTGGATTACCAGGACTACCAGGAACAAAGGTAAGGGCCATTGGCCAGCACTCTGGTACAAAGTCCTTAGAGCCAATGTCAAATACAACTTCTTCAGCACGTAGTAGAGCCTGAGACTGTACAAATGGAGGTAAATATAGATGGTCATAGTTGATGGACAAGTGCTATGATATATGCTTTTATATCAATGCCCTCAAACAACACGAAGGCAGATGTTATATCCATTCATAACTTAAGGTCACCTATTGCTTTCGTTCATGATAGCACCCCAAAACTTACTTGTTCAAGCAGCAGAATATGCATGACTGAAGGAACCATATTTTCATCCTTTACTTTTAGAGAAAAAGCTTGAAAGTGTGTGCAGGTATTGGAACTTTGTTATTACCCACCAGACTCTGAAAATACAGATCCACTAAATCTGTAGTTCTTTTCTTTCTTCCTATGTTTTGGGATCTTTCAGCCAATGCATGGCAAAGTTGGAATATTATGAATCTTACAGTCTCACAGTTTGGGCATCTTTATTCCAGTCCTTCAAGAACAGGGGGGAAAAAACCCCAAACCTTACAAATCCCATTTCCATTTTGAAGCCCTCTTCTTCTGCCTTTGAGAAGACTGTGTTTACTCAGGGGAGAGTTCCCCAACCCATTACAAGTCTCAGATGAACTTAAAAATGTTTTCTTCTGATGGTTTAGTTTCTTTGGTAGTGCTGAGTTGGTGCTGTGCTGGTATTTTGTGATATATGTGTTTCTCTTGCAACAGGGTGACAGAGGAGAGGCAGGTCCTGTAGGGAAGGGTGAGCGAGGTGAACCTGGAGTTCCTGGACCAAAGGTCAGTCTGATTTTACACTGGAAATGTTTTGTTAGTTTTACACCTATGAATACATGTTTTCCTGCTGAAAAGTAGGAAAAAAAAAAAAAAATTGGTGGGTGAGCTTTTAAATGAAAATGCTGTCAAATACTTGAGTGCAGTCCAGAAGACAATGGCAGCTCTGTATTCACAGCTGTGGAACTGCAGTCTGAATGGACTCTTGTTTGGTCTACAAAGTAAAGACACTACCTACATACACTGTCCCAGAGTTGGCCTAATTCATTCCAGCTAAAGCCCTGACCTCCAGGTCCCTAACTTCCAGCATCGAAGTTTGAACTCTCTGACCAGTGTATGTTACTGAATGCAGAGAAAATCCATTTTGCATACTCTTTTCCTACTCTGTAAGAAAGAGATCATTCTAACTACATTTTAGCATTGTCTTAATATTTTCCACTGTGTCAATACCATCAAGTTTTCCTTTCCTAATACACTTCAAAATACAGTAAAACAGATGCTGTCCTTCGTGGCCAGTTAGTTTGTATTCACCTGAACCACTGGCAAAAGTAGTTGTGGTAACACTTTATTTTAATCTCCTTATTGTAGCTATCTTCTCTATCTCTTAGCTGTCATTTTTCAGGAGCTATGGAATGACATAGGTCATTCCTGCAAACCAGTGTTAATTATGTCTACTCTTTACTAATGCCACTACTTTTCCTTTGGAAGGATGGAATCTGTGGCCTTTGCATGCTGGTGTTAAAGAATATATTACCCTGGGTACTATTAAATTCGGTGCCTTTACAGATTCATTATCTCGGTCATATAAAATGAAGTATTTCTGCTGTTCCATACTGTAGTTAGTTATTGCTAATTTCTTTTTCTCTGTACTCCCATTTCTCTATCATTCTTCTGCTGTCTATCTTCCTTCAAACAGGGGAAAACAGGTGAACCTGGATCTAGAGGCCCCAAAGGGTCAAAGGTTAGTAGTACAGAAATCGTGGAGTAATTAACACAATCATTTTTAGGATAAATTATTTGTAAAATTTCAGAGAAAATTTACTTACCTCTTTAAAAGAACCTGTAACAGTCCGCAGTGTTCTTTATGAGTGAAACCACCTGGCTTTCAGCTTTAGCTGTTAGAGTTGGATCCTGTGTGTTTGAAGCACTGTGATTCTAGTTCCTTTTCTGCTGTAACACCTATTCCACTCTGCTCTGGTTTTTCCCATGCAAATTGGTTTCTCTCTGTGTAACTGATGTGGGTGAGTCCTGCTGCATGCCAGGAACCAACAGCTGACTGTGCCTGTGGAGCTTTAATTCGGTTTTGCAATAATTTTGTGGATCCACACTTTGGTGAGTTAGTAACCAGCAGTATTCCACGTGCTTCAGGCTGACACATGATGCCCAGAAGTCCTACAAAGGCAAGACCTGTAGGTTACATTGCTGTTTTACCTACCTTAAAAAACTACATTGATTGTATCTGCCCACCTATCCCTGTATAGATATAGTTGGCTCACATGTATGTAGAGAGGTATAAAATACATGCTTTGCTTCATCTGCTGTGCAAATACTGTGCTTACTGAACTCCTTCATGTTTTATTATGGAGTCAAACCAAATGAAAATAGATTTGTTTAGGCAGTTTCTGAGTCTGGTGTCAGAATAAAGCTGACAAGACAATGTAGGCTGGTAGGATACTGTCTGCAGTACTTGTAAGGTCCTTGAAGAGTGGCCCATTTACAGTACTGAAGGGTATAATTAATTAAGTGCCACTTAACTACATTCATTCTCACCAGAAAGAAAGAAACATTGGAAAGTGGGGGAGCCAATAAGGGGATTAAAGCATTTGAGTGAGAGTAGAAGATAAATCGAGCTTTTATTTGCCTACAGTACCTAGACACCTCCAAAATGCACCAAAAAAAGATAAAGATAGCCCCTTTAATTCACTTTTTATCAGAAAAAGAGACATAATTTTAATTTCACCCGCATATCTGTCTCAAAAATCTAGCCCACAGAAGTCAGTCTAGTGGTTGGGAACTTCATTTTTTAACAATTCCAGTGACGTGGTCACTCGCTGCTGCCAAGGCAACCCGAAAGGAAAGGCAGATGGCACGACTTTGATTATGTCCTGCCACCAGCCCACTCTCCGTATCCCTTCATTAGCCCCATGAAAGATTTCTGGTGTTCTCTGTTACCACTGGTGAATTAATCCTTCTTTCCTGATTTGTACCAGTGTTTTATAAATTTCAAAAATTGCAGCTCCTACTCAAAATCATTTCAAGTAATAGAAAAATAGAAGACCTTGCTATGAAAGTGACAATAAAATGAAATCAATCCTAGTCACTGGACACTGGTTTATGAATGCATACGTGTTTGAAATTCCCTCCATCGCTTCAAACCTATTGCTAACAGCCTGCAAGAAAAAGCTGCATGCAAAAAGGTAAAGATCTTAAGGCTGTCACAGTGAGGGAGTAAAGGAACTCTTAATGCTGACGGTAATGTGTTTTTAGGGGAGGCAGTGACTCAGAGCAGGGAAGTTCAGAAAGTTAGTGGAGTCATCACCACAGAAAGAGAAGTCGATACACCTTGAAACGTGCCTTTGAAGAAGTTGTTGAGTGTTTTTCATTTCATTTCTCTAGCTTTCTCTTAAAGCTTTTGATAATAGTGCCATTAAGAATAGGGAAGTTATACAAACTACTTAGTTGGTTATCTGTCCTTTATGGGTTCTTTGGGATTTCTTACTCCAGTACAGCACTCTGTAACAATTTGCACAGAACCAAATGCATCATTGTGAACCCTGCCACTGCACAGATTCTGAAGGAGTTTCTCTTTTAATTAATTAAGATCCGCATTCTGTTTGTGGTCAGAGGCCTTTTAAACTGGTTTATTTAAGGTAAACGTATTTAAAAGGGAAGAGCTATGTGATACATTGTCAAATGACATAATCTGTTTTCAACTATTTTTACATAGGGTGATACAGGTGACAGAGGTGACACAGGATCTGTGGGTCCACGGGTAAGTCGTCTTCTCATTTCAGCTGCTTTTTTTCTACTCTTAGATTGATTCCACACTATGAACTGAAATCCTACAGCCACTCCAGTAAAACCAGTGAAATAAGGCAATTAACTCTGGTGGAACTTGTGTTGCTAACTGGCATTTAATATGAGCAACAGCCCTTGCTACTGTTTGAAGCAGTCTCCTGTTCATAGCTCATGGGAAGGACGTTACATGCCAGATGTTGTGACATTGTTCACAGCCAATACAGAATTAAAATATAGGAACTGCCTAAATATTGGACCTCAGAGGAGTTTAGTATATTTACTTTCCTACTGCAGCACAAGTTACTGTGTACTGAGTTGCTTGTTTATGTTTCTTTTAAAAATAATGGGTTTTGTCTTTAAAAACAATCCGTAGTTTAATGCTAACTTTTGTGGTTTAGAGTAATATATTGTAAGTACAACAAGATTCCAAGACCTCACAATCAAATCAAATCATGTGTCAGTAGTTAAGTATCTAAAATAGTCTTTGGCAGGAGTCTCAAAACTTCTACAAAAAATATATTACAGGGACCACCTGGACAGAAGGGAGATCAAGGTGCAACAGAGATAATTGATTATAATGGCAATATCCACGAAGCTCTGCAGGTATGCAAACATAACAAGGCTGGAGTGGCTCAGTTTGGTCTGGGAAAAAGCAGTTTGACAGCACTGTATTTCTCTTTTGTGCGGATCTTGAGAACATTTTGTGTGCCAAGATTTGCTGAGCATCTTAACCATGAATCTCTTTCTATATTTGGAAACCAGTTTTTCTGTTTGGTGTTAGACAAGCTGTTTCCTTGATACAGTTTTGTTGAGTGAATTAACTTCATTTCCCTTGGAGAGTATTGACATCATCTAATGAGGATAAAGCTGATTCACTGCTGGCTCTGGTGCTTCATGCTGAATTCATGTAATAAGCCACATATATAAGTTCAAGAGATACTCTGCTTTTCAGTTCACGTACTATAATATTGACATTTCTTTTTTTTCTTCTTCTTCTTTTCCTCCTCCTCTTCCTATAAAATGCAAAGAGCAGGATATTTAAGATTTGGAAACCATGTAGTGTGGTTCCATTAGCAAGCTGTGGATTCAATCAGAAACTTGAGTATGTTAAATAGACCAAGCACTAGTCTTCCCACTTCTTCATTTCCAGAAAACTTATTTTGACTGGTGTGCAGAAAAGTGTGGAGGATTAAAGTGGGGTTACAAAAAGAATGAATGAGTGTTTGCATAAAAGCAAAGTACCAAGTTGACATACGTCATTGCAGTCAAGGTGATTTACACTGCAGTGTACTCACATGCAAATTCAGTGCAGTGTAGCTCCACCAAAGTGAATGATTGCTTTTGTGCAACTAAAGACTCATTGTGCATCTGATCCTTTTCTCACTGAAACTGCTGAACTTGTTTTCTTGCATTTACTCAGTGGGAGTGGATAGGTGTCTAGCCAGTCATTTGATTTTAAAGACTCTTGAAAAATAATGAAAAACCCCAAACTTCACAGCCTTTATTAAAATCTAAAAGTCTGTATGTTGTAAAGGCTAAGTCCACTCTTCTGTTGTGAGTGATGTCCGTAGGGAAGTCTATATAGGCATGTTGTGAGGCTCTGCGCTGTATCTGTCTCAGCTGGATTACTTTTAAAGGAATCAAACATACAGCTTTGGTCTTTTAAATCACTCTCTGAGTTAGGTGCCTGAAAGTAGCCTTAAATTGATCTGGTATATTATCAGAGGCCTTAGCCCCTGTATCTTAACTCTGGCATCAGTGCTACTTTCAAGCTTCCCCAGGAAAGCAGCAGCAGCACATAAGGAAGTCTTAAAAAGGGACTAAAGCCTGTTGCAGTAGTTGAAATATATTAGGAGGCCCATATTCCATTGTAAATAATTTCAAATGTCATCACCTTCTGATCCAGGGAAAGAAATAATTGATAGTAACGGGAATGGCTGTGCAAGGATGGTGTAAGTAAGATTATATGGGATCAGTTCAAAATATCCTTGCCTATTCCAGGTCGGTCTTTTCAGATGGCAGGGACCCATTCCTAAGTCTCCTGGTGCCAAATTCTTAGGGGCTCTGAGATTTGCAGCTCTCCCATAGAAGCAAATGAGAACCTGAAGTGCTCAGCACTGAGCTGTGAACTTGCACACAATTTGGCTGGCTGATTGAAGAAGTTGACAAGAATTTGCAAGATCTGGGCTGCCTGTCTTTTCAGTATTTAGTAATAAATCATCGAGCAGCCTAGAAGCTTCAGAACAATTTAGTTACTTTGTCTTGTGCTTCCTACTCAATCTCATGTGTTAGTGGAGAATAAGATGTCTTAGTTCGTCAGTACTGAAAATTGTGATCTTAAAATCATCATCACAGTTCAAGCAAGACGCCTGCCGAGTACATGTGGCTTTCACTTGGAGGACCAGGTGCAAAATTGGTGTCTCCTGAAAATACTCTTGAGACCTATTCTGCAGAATTTCCTAAGGCAAGAAGCAATAGCTGCAAATATTTAGCCTTTGTAGGAACTACAGGATCAAATATTAAAATCTGAATTAGGAACCCTTTAGTGTGAAGATGCAAACATTAATCTGCAAAGGTTATTTTAGGTTTTCATATCCAGAAAAAAAATGAATTTTACAGCATTTTTAAAGTTTTCACTATATTTCCATTAATATATTAAAATACAAAGGACACCAATATATTAAAGCCATGTGTTAGAGAACTTATTTTTTCAAGTACTTTGTATTGATCAGGTTCCAGATTCTTGTCAGGTGCACTGACAAGCAAATATTTTTTTAAAGCTTAAAAAAAGATTTGCAAACCTTTGTTTGCACATAGGAAAACAATTAGAAAAGCTAAATATTTCTTGTTCCATGTAGGCCAGTAGATTCTTCACAGGCAATAGGAAAGCACGTGCAAGCAGCAGTATTTGGGGGTTTTAGTCTGTTTGAAAATATAGGCAAGTTTTTAAACACTTTTTCACTTGCTTTTGGATTCTTCTTTGGCAAAAAAATAGTGGCAGGTCAAGATAGTTTGCCTCCTTCCATGATAAAAATGTCTTTTGTCTTTCCAAACATTTAAAGCAGAAATGTATATAGAGCTAGGTTTGTGGACCAGCATTTAGAACTTTTATGTACATCTGTCTTCCTATATGAAAATCAGTGTTATGTCTCCTCTCTAGGAATTGTATTTATTAATTAAACATTGGTGAAAAACCAGCAGAGACTGCAAAGTATAAGGCAAATCCTTTAGTCAACTTAAGAAACCAGCTCATCATGGTTTTTTTTAAATGATTAAACCAAAAACTTTTGGAAGACTTTTGCTGTGATTTTGCTATTTAGACATCATTTATCTGACCTCTTAAATTGTATGATAACCTACAGTCTTCACCTATGTAAAATCCTGATTTCCACAGAAGCCAAGCAGCTAATTCAACACTGGGAGTTGAAAATAACATGGTTTTTACTCTTATTTTTTGGAGGCATGGTGTCTCCCAGGTGCAGCGTAGGTTTTGTGGAAACTGTAGCAAGCAGAATAATTTATATCCCTGTTCAATTCTGATAATGGTGTCTCTTGTTAATACATTCTGCCAACAGAGGATTGCCACCCTGACTGTCACGGTAATTCCTGTTGCATGACTTAATGTGTGTTGTAGAACTTCTCCTTTGTGTTGTAGCATGTTCATAATTCTGCTAGTTCAGGATATACCTTAACTGGATATTGACCTGGTTCATCAGCACATGTATTTACTTATTTGCTTGGTATTCCCATAACAGAGAACCCGTTGTTGAAAGCCATTCGATAACGGAACCAGTTCAGCCCCTGCTGAATTAATGGCAAAACTTCAGTTTACTTAAGAGACCAGGAAAATACAGAACTTGGTGTTTCTGTAGCTACACATCTAGGCAGACAGCTGCTTTGGTGGTTTTGGTGTACGTTCCCATCTGTGTGTGAGTATATGGGAGTTGAGTGAAAATATGAAGAAAGATTGGAGTACCAAACAGTTTTTTTATTATCAACCTTGTTTTCAGGGCAGAAATTCAGCTCTTGCAAATTGGCTTCTGAAGAAACTTCATTTGGGAATTTTCAGACCAGATGCAAATTATTTTCTGGAAAAAAAAGCCTGTTTCTTTTAACTATAAATAAGTAAAGCTAAGTAGAAAGCCCAAGTATGAGGCATTATCTTGTCCCATCTTATCAGATCTCAGAAATAAAGATAGAATTTCTAGCACCTGCCCCTAAAATGTGCAGATGACTGAACAGTCCAGTGCTCTTACTGCAGCCAGTTTCTGTGGGAGGTTTAGCCACATGAGGCCAGACACAATTTCTGAGAATACTGACACCAGCTAAGGGATGCTGATAGTATTGCAGGCTCAGCCTGCCCTTAAAGCTCCAGACCTGGTGTGAAGAAAAGTATTTTCTTCTTCTTTTTGTTCCAAGTTCTTTTCAGCTGTTAGTCCTATTTTTCTCTCTGTGCAAATGCTCTCTTTGTATTAAAGGAGGGGATTTTTAAATCTGGTTTGTTGCTTTGGGTTTTTTTAAAGCATCTCCACTGTATGCCTTCCAGACTACTGTTTAATACATGATATTGTCCACAGCCTGAGGTAGAAATGAAAGCAATAGTTATAACTTATTCCATGGCAATTTCACAAAGCACTGGGTATGCCCAAATGCACTTAGTGTCTTTTAGCAGAATCCTCTTTGCGATCAGTTGGAGCTTTCTCCCGACCTTGGATTGTTTTAGATCAGGATTTAAGGGCTGGCAAATGTGGCTGAGGTGAGTTTTGGTCTTCCTGCCGTTAAGAGGAGCTTTGCCATTTCATCAGTGGGAGCAGCAGAACTTTATCATAAGATATGAGCTGTACTGTTATTTTAACATCGCTTTTGTGGTATCCTTCTGGTTGTTGAGAGTTGTCACAGATTAACAACTGTCCATAACTGGCCTTGGTTGCCCCTGTGTTAAAAATCTAACCCATTTGTTTTAGTAGCTGTGTTAATATTCAGCCTGTGTTTACCTGGCAAGTTCCATAAGAATGTATTTGAAAGTTGAGAGGTTTTTATGTTTCTGTTTAGGGACCACCAGGACCACCAGGACCCCAAGGGCTGCAAGGGCCAAAGGTGATCTTCCTTATTTTACCTGTTGTATCTAACAGTGGAGGTATTTTCTGGGTATTTTATTTTATTTTATTTTTTAACTGATACGTGCACAGAGGTTCATGGAGCTCTCCTATACAGCATATTTAACTGTGATTTTACCAAACATGGCATGTTTCAAATTTGGCATTTTAGTTGCCACACACAGATGCTCAGATGAGAACTTGTAAAATTACTTAGTCCTGAAACAGTTCAGAAGCATCTCATCCATGGACCTGCACTGAGGCTGTTCCCTGGAACTCTGCAAAGCAGCTGCAGGACCAGGCAGTGGCTCCTATGCAGCACATCTGGCTGGGTGGGAATGGGGTAGGCAAAATTGTGTGCAGGGCACCCCTGGCCACAGTATAATTGCATGTGAATGCAGCTTTTATATTACAGTGGTGCCCACCCAAATAAGCACAATATTTTCTAATGTCAGTAAAAATTAAAACACGCCCGTGCGGGCAGGAGCCTGGCTGCAAACCCAAACCTGCTAATCCCACCTGGCTGGTGCTATGTGTGGTGCCAGGACTGTTAGTGAGCAGCCCACACAGAGACAATGAATACCATATGCTGCACTGTTCTATGAAATTTAAATAATAAATTTGCCTATAATTTTTAAAAAAAAAGTGCTGCAGTTTGTGGATCTTTCTTAAACTTTAGTTTAAATCAGTTGAGATAATTCTTCTATTTTTTAAATACTACATATTTCATTTTTTCTCTCAGTGACTCTAAGCTCTTCCAAGAGTGAATACATGTTTCTTCAGTCACAATACTAGACATTTCAATTTTAAGCTTCATCTAAGATACCATATGGAAATACATCACATTATACATGTTAATTGTTTCAAGAAACTGTAAGAACCCAGGCTCATTCTTCTACATGAAAACTGTTGATAGAATACACAGTTCAGTGTGCAGAAATGGCTTTCTGCATTAGGATATACCCAGCATTTCTGCATCCTGGAGTTTGTTGTAACACACGGAGAAGCTGGAGTGGGGAAGAGATTGTGTTTCTTCATATGGGTGAGCGTTCTCATTCAGAATTAATGGCGTAAAGCAGAATTCATCCTAACAGGAATTTCTTTCCAATATGATAGTAATATCATCAGTGTAACTTGCTCCCTTGGAGAATGCTATTAAGGAACTGGTCACAGGGCAGTGTTGGGAATGTAAACTCCTTCACTGGGTGATATATATTAGCAAGGGGAAAAAAAACTGACAAGTCTCTGTCTAACCTACATACATCAAAAACCATGTTTCCATATTTATTCCAGTAACTGATGAAGCTTCCTTTGGATTGGTGTCTTTTCACCAAGCTTCCAGGGTTTCTTCTTTTTCTTTTCTTTTTATGCACTTGTCTGGCCTTTATATGACCCAAAGTTTGTGTAATGGCCTAATCAGCAGGACTATTTATTCAGTATGTTGCATGTGGGTGTTACATATATGCTGTTCTTTTTGACGGAATATTCTCTGGTTTCGTTGTTAATTACGGCAGTTTCTCTGCCTCTTTCCTGTAATGTCTGGGACAGTTGGGATAATCCAGTTCCACCTTGTCTTTTGCAGGGTGAACCAGGATCCCCAGGAGCTCAAGGAGTTGATGGAGAGCAGGTACGTTATGTTTAAATCATGTAGTGAAGGTCGTGTGAGTCAGGTCCGTAGAGAAGGTCAAGAATCTCTCTTCAGGAGATTACCCCTGTGATCCCAAGTTGTAGTTTAGATTTCATAATCTGAATAATAATACAATGATAATAATTAATAAAGCTCATCATTGTGTTGCAGCACACTCTGCGGTCTAATACTGGCTGCATTTCTACATACTAATAACAAAGGTCGATCTGTAGAATGACTTGTTCTGCTTATTAGAATCAAAGCTAGAATTCTGTTGGTGTCTCTGGGTTTTTTTTTTTACGTGACTTGCTGAATAAGTACATATTTTAGGGTCCAAAAGGCTCAAAAGGAGATACAGGTGATCCTGGAATGCCTGGAGAAAAGGGAGGAATTGGACTGCCTGGCCTGCCAGTGAGTATGAAAAATAAATTCATTTTAGCTATAACACTTGCATTTGTTCTCTGTTCGACTATCAGGAATTTCCAGCAGGGCTAATAAATTGCAAATGGGACAGAAAGCACTGGGGAGGAAAATCCTGAGATTGTTCTGCAACTAACCTAGGAGGGAGGTGTAAGATTGTCAGAACTTTGCTTTCCACTTATAGTCAAACAAAATATTGCTTTGGGAAGAGAGAGATTAGTTGGCGTGCTCATCAGCTTTGTAGCTGTCTCGTGAAGTATAGCACAACTTGGGCAAGTGTAGCTTGTAGGAGAAAGGAGCTGTGTTTTGAACACTTATAAGGAATCTCAGATGATGTAGATTGAGGGGGGAGAGAAAATGCATTAATGTTTATGGGATGCGTTCTTCCTGTCCTTATATACAGGTACATGTACAAATGAAATTCCTCAGTAAAAATAGAAACGATTCCAAAAATGTACCCATGGTACGTTAATAACTGTTAACAGTTATTAATAAAGTAACACCAAAACTTAAAAAAGGAATGCCATTATACGTGTGCCATATCACTCTATTTTAAAAATCACAATTAATTGCAAATAGCTGTTGTCATTTCTAGATGAAAGCTGTTTATAAAAGCTGGTTTGTAATGATTTTTTAGGGAGCCAATGGTGTGAAAGGTGAAAAAGGAGATGTTGGTTTGCCTGGTGCCCAAGGTCCTTCAGTAAGTGTCAGTGTGGTGTTGCAGTGACCGTAGTAGTTCAGCAGTGGTTCTCCAGCTTTTGATTCTGAGCAATACTTCATATTCATGACTGATCTTTCCTGACATTCTTGATCGTTCCTACACTTGGAACTTTCACAATATATTTCTATAGAATTATTATTTGCCCTTTTGAGAATGAACGGACTCCTGGTCCGTTTAAAAAAATACTGTTAAAAAATTCTAAAGATATAATCCTGTTCTGTTTATTCTCTCACTGAAAAACAGTCCTGCTCACTTCAGTGAAAGCCTTCTGGCTCTATAATGAATCACAGATTCGTTTTAATTGGAAGAGACCTTTTAAGATTATCAAGTCCAACCATTCACCCAGAACTGCCAGGTCACTGCTAAACCATATGCCTAAGCAGCATGTCTACAAGTCTTTAAATACCTCCAAGGATGGTGACTCAACCACTTCCTTGGGCAGCATGTCCAGGCCTTGACAACCTTTTCAGTGAAGAAATTTTTCCTAATACCCAGCTAAACCTCCCCTGGCACAACCCCGACCTCTCTACAAGCTCCTTTCATGTAGTTGGAGAGAGCAATAAGGTCTTTCCTAAGTTCCCTTTTTTCCAGGCTAAACAACCCCAGTTCCCTCGGCTGCTCCTCATCAGACTTATTCTCTAGACCCTTCCCCAGCTTCACTGCCCTTCTCTGGACACACTCCAGCACCTCAGTGTCCTTCTTGCAGTGAGGGGCCCAAAACTGAACCCAGGATTCAAGGTGCAACTTCACCAGTGCCAAGTACAGGGGGACGATCAGTTCCTTAGTCCTGCTGGCCACACTATTGCTGAATCAAAAAATAAGTTTTGCAAGATAAAATAAAGGGGTAAAAATGATGAAAAAAAGCCCACAACCCAAATTTCTCTCAACACCTTGTGTTCCAGAGGTCTCAGAAAATCCAGACTAGAGAACCAGACTAGGCTGACTTCAGCAATGTCAGGAGTAGTGACATGTGACTGAGGAGAGAGGCTACTTGTACGAGACCAGATATTCTCCTGATTTTTCAAAGCATTGGAAAGGCATTAAAAAAAAAACCCTCCAAAAACAATCCAGAAGAAACAAAAGTGTGATTATCATTATCAGAGCACAGTAAGTTAGGAAACCCCAGAGCAGAAGTTAAACTACCACTACCTTGTCAGTACTGACATGCCCTGGCTATTTGGAGCCATAGCTCTGAGGAGTCAGAGGTTACCCTCTGCCATTGCAGGACTCGCTGGACACCCTGTATCTCCGAGTCTCCGCCTCTGAAATGAAAATTTTTTACAAATCAATTCACTGACTTAACTCATCTTGTTCTGCTTCTTTTCCCACTTGAAACAGAGCTTTCAGTTTTCAGAATTCAAAGCTCATTTTGTTGCCACTGTTGCCAGCCCCACCAGCTAGCGTGGCAGAGGGGTTGTGCGTAAGCCTTTAGCATCCCTGCTGCCAACTTGCAGGTTATGATAATAGCCCTTTGGGATTAAACCCAGAAGAGAGATGATATTAAACTGTAAATATCATTCTGAAATTCTCTTCCATGGCTTTGCTAGGAACACGGAAAACCAGCACAGAAAAAGCATACACTAAATGCTGAGCAACCTGATTAGGTACTGTAATGACTTCAGAGAATTCTTGGTACAAGGAGGCTAAATGAAATATAGAGAGACAAAGGGCAATTTTGAAAATACACCGAACCCCAGCTTGAATTTAGTATCTTTTCCATTCATCAGTATTGGAGAGGAATAAAACCACACATCATCTTCTTCTGTTTCTATAGATTATGCCATACAGAGACAACTGAGGAGCACATACCATAAAATAATAAAAGTTCATGCGACTCTGCTCAGTGCTGGGTTTGTCAGAGTGTTGGTTTTTTTCCCCCCATAGTGTCTTACAAGTGTACCGTAGACCCTAGGAGTAAGAATCAGGAGGCAGGCACGCTGCCATATGGCAGAAGCAAATCTACAATTTAGGTACCCTGTCTTTTGAATCAAAGTAATTCCCATTCCTAAACCCCTTCCCAGACATGCTGCCAATGTGCACTGTTGCACTGCTATGTTTCTAAGTGTTCGCCAGCAGAAGGGTCAGTCTGACTTTTGGTAGTTGGGAGGGAGTTCTTTACTCTGCCTGATTTAATGCCATTGTTTTTTATCTGTAGATGATAGGACCACCTGGACCACCAGGGCCACATGGTCCTCCAGGCCCTATGGTAAGCTTGGGAGGAAGAGCGGGGCTAGAAAGGGCTTAAGCTCCCTTGTCTTTTAATGCCTGCTTAATAGAACTGCTATGCGAGTATGTGACCATTAGAGAGGGACCTAATTTGGGACCTTTTCTGGATGTCTGAAATTTTATAGGAAGTAGAGGAACAAATTGCACTTGCTGTTGTTAGTGTTAACACACTCGTGGTCTGGTTCCTTCTCTGAATGGGGTGTTCAGAGTTGCTTGATTGGCAGACGCATTTCCTTTGTGAGGACAAAAGTAGAGGTGCAGCTTGCACCGCTGTAAAGCAACAGACTCTAAAAATTGGTGGCATATTTTCATTATCAAAACTGGTATCTTTATTTTCAGGGACCTCATGGACTGCCTGGCCCAAAGGTAAATTAGTAGCTGTCTTGAACAGTCGTGTTCTTGATGTCTGCGAAGTGTCGTGCTTTGTTCCTTAATGCATGCAGCTGTACTTCGGTTTTGTCTCATTTAATAAATATTTCTGATATTCTTAAACCTTAAAGCAGATGTTAATATTAACAGCTTAAAAGCTTTTTCACATTTCTGTGATTTTTCTCTGAGTATTTCTCTGGAGCATTGCCTGAAGCCATTTATTGTATTCACGTTTGTGAGGTGGCACTGCATTATTTAGTCTCCTGTTTAAGGGCAAGTTGCTCACCATTGCACTTGCAATTGGAATTACTTTTGAACATAGAAGCACGTTACTCAGAAAACAAAGTCAAATAAATTTTTCTTCATTTCTCCTCTCTTGCATCTCCTACCTCTTTCAGTGGGAACAGCCTTTCACCTTCTTAGGTGCCACATACTTTGCTAACCAGTTCCTTCACACATTATGCAAGTTGCCCGTCACAAACTCACGTGTGTATTTTCATGTTTTCCAAGCTGGAATCCCTGATCAGGCAGGTCTGCAATACTACTTGAACATTTTCCACAGCACAGTACATGAAGATACACTGTAGGGACTCTCGAAGATCATGAAAACAGCTCAAGGAGGGGGGGGTGTGTGGCAGAGTTGGACTATTTTAGTTTGTGCTTTAATTAAGTAATGACCAGCAAACTAAAATTCAGTGTGACGCTATATAGCAAGGCAGTTGTTAAGGCCAGTGGTGTTGCCAGGCCTGATCATTTTAATCGCTGTGACTCCCTAATCACATGCACTTTCCTCAAAAAATAAGTGAGGAGGGGCAGTGTTTAGTTTTGGGGGTTTGTTTTGGGGGTTTAAGGTATGAGACAGAAAATCACAGGTTTGACTTGTTATGAGACCGTTTGTGTTACCTTGGCGCAAGAAGCCTGAGTCATAAATCATGTTTTGAAGTCAAGTCTGTTCCATTTTAGCACCAGCCCTGCCTTACCTCAGGCTTTTGGCCTGAGACTCGGGCTTTTGTGAGATTTCTCAGGTCTGTTTCCAAAACTTGACTATTTTCAGTGCTACTGCTCTGAAAGTCACAGTCGAGTCAAATAGAAGAATAATGAAGAAATGGCTACTTAGGCAGGGCACGAAGCAGGCAGATGATGTCTGGAGTTACTTAAAGCAGCAGACTAGATTATATTGATGGGTTTGGGTTTTTTTTTTTTTCAAATATGAGTATGATATAAAGTAGCATAATACATCAAAGGGAAACCTAGGAACAAGACGACGGGGAGCAGCCTGGATGAAATACCCACGTATTTGTGTTTCCCAAAAGAGGCAGGTGTGGTCAGTGCTCTTTTTGACTGCACAGCCCTCAAGCTGAGGTGGTTTTTCATGATGCAAGAATGATTAATTGGCAACTCCAACCCCACCATCATCCTCTTAGTGATTTTTAATGTAATAGCCAATGCATAATTTAAGAATCGCAAGACGAGTGCCATTTCTTACGTTGATTAAACTTCTCTGTATGAACACAGAAATTATGGACCTCCCAAATAGCTTGGCATTGCATGACCTGTGCTGCTACTTTTCATTTGTTACTCTTTAACTACGTATGCTTAAAGGTTTAAAATATCTTTACGTAAGATTTTCCTGCAAATTCCAGTTTGTTGTAAGAAAGAAATACTGCTTCCTCACAAAATGTACTTTTCGGGAGATTCCACTGGAGAATCCTGCAGTTTTGAGGCTTATTTTTCTGAAATTTTTCTTTCAGTTTGAATTATCTGCACAGGATGGTTTATGGGATTTGAGGAAATTCCAAAAACCCCTGAAACTCAAGCTTAATTCAAACTATCTAACTATAGTGATAATTATTAGGAAAAGATTCCAAAAAATCTGTTACTCATAAGTTTCTTGTAGTTTTTTTCACACAGATTTTTAATCCCCAGCAGACTACTTCCAAGTTCTTTCGCCCGGTAGCATACCAGTATGTAAATTGCCAGTAAGCCAAGAAGGTTGAGTTTGTGTCCTTGTTTCAAACTGGAATTTGCAGCCATTTCTGAGACTGGCTTCTTCTATCCCATCTTAAACACCCATTATAGCACCAAAAATTTGGCATTTATACTTTTACATTTAGGGTGAACCAGGGTTAAATGGTCTTAAAGGATTGAAGGGTGAACCAGGTCAAAAGGGTGACAGAGGGCCCCTTGGTCTTCCAGTAAGTAAAAAAAAAAACCCCAACTGTTCAATCTCAGTGCAAATCACAAACTTCTCTTTCTGCTCCTGATGAACAACTCTGGTTTACTCAATGGCATAGATCAAATATACCATGTTAGAGCAGAGCATCAACCTTGTTTTGTTTTACCCCAAAGCTGTGCTGTTTTCCAAAGTAACGTCCTGTAACACCCAGTGCTGCCAGGTTTTTGTTGTTACGTGTCAGTTGAAAGTGTTGAGTGTCACAAAGATGCCATCACCCCCATTACGTTAGTCCTTTTGTTATTTAAGTGTCGTATGGTGTTTGCGTAAAAAATTAATCTTCCCTTTTCCCCCCTGCCTGTCCCAATACGCTTCTTGTGTTTGCACGTCAAATGGAGAGGGCTGACTGAGGAAAGCTAAAAATGGGCTTAGGGAATTTTATGGGGTTTTTTTCCTCATTCATTAGGGATGGTGGGTTGTTACTTTTGCCTTGTTCTTTAGAAAATACTCATTCTGAGTGTTTGGCGTGAATTTTGTCTTGGAAAAGAAGGGCCTTAAAAATATTTTTTTCATATGGAAACATTATGATTCTTAAAATCGAGGTTGACAAAAGACAAAATACTTTGTGTGCTTATTTTATGTGTTTGAAAGCACTCTGAAAAATTAATCTAATTTTTTCTCACAAAAGGAGCTAATTTTTCCCTTGGCTTTTTTCTTTGTTGTGGTTTGGATGGGGCTTTTGGAGATTTCTTTAGTGTGAGGATTACTCCATGTGATTACACTGTCAATAGTAGAACTGAGGAGGAAGACACAGCTGAACCAGAGGAGTCCAAACCCCTCTGATTAATATTTTAAAGAATTATATACAGGGCCTCTGGACAAGGTCAGCTTCACTGAGAATTTTAATTTATTTTGAAAAAAACCTATCGTTTCCAGGTTGACAGTTACAACTCTGTAGAGAGGGAGCTTTGGAGGTCTGAGCCAACCTCCTGAAAATAGCTAAAAGGAAGAAGAAAGTTTTGTTTCTGCCAGAAATGTTTGTTCTAACCCAGAGCAATATATGCTCCAATTTATATAGATATTGTTTTGCTCCTCTCTACTACTTTTTCTAAATGTCAGTTTAAGGAGCAAAGTCCAAGTGTTTGACTTTCTAAAACTGGCTCATTTTCATCCTTAATGTGTTTGGGGTTAGGGGTTTTTTGTTGGTTGGTTGGTTTGTTTGGGAATTTTTTTTTTATTGGTCTGGTGTTTTGGTTTGGTTTTGGGGTTTTTTTGGTTGCTGTGGTTTGGGTTGGTTTGGTTTTTTTTGGGGGGGGGTTGTTGGTTGTTGGTTTGGTTTTTTGCTTGTGTTTTTTTGTGGGTTTGGGTTTTTTGGGGGGTGTGCATTTTTGTTTTGGTTTTGGGGTTTTTAACGTTTTGGTTTGCTTTTGATTCTGTTTGTTTGGGGTTTGTTTTGGGGTGGGTTGGTTGGTTTGGGTTGGGTTTTTCTTTTGTTTTGTTTTGTCCCCAGAATATTCCCAATGTCCCCAGTCGATTTGGTCCCCCTGTCCCCAGCAGTGCTGGGACAGTCGAGCAGATCTCTCGGTGTTCTGTAATTCGCATCAAAACCAGCAGAGGTCAGCCCGTCCCCAAGGATGCTGAAGGAAACACCTCAGTGCCGGGTGCTGCCCAGTTCCAGCCCTTCCAGACTGTGCTCTGAACTTGTATTGGGAAAACAGGAAATGTGATTGTCTCCCTGGCCCTGCGAAATGAATGAGACCATTGTAGTCAGGATCCAGATTTTTTTGGCTGCATAATGCAGTATTCTTGTACTTCAATACTTCCTATTGCACTTAACATACATTTTTCTTTGTGTAGTAGAGTATTCAGTATTGTCCTTATTTACAAATTAGAAAGTGTGCAAGTAAATTACAAAGTAAATATTTGCAGGTTAAGGCTCAAAAACACCCTAACATCTGGTGTTTGTAGCATTCCTATAGCTTGACGTTGTTTTGGTCTAATATATTGTGACATGAAGGCAGGGGTGGGTCAGGGATGCTACACTAATGTGAGAACAGAATCAGGCTCTTCATGTTTTATGTGAATTTTTAACTAACATGCTGTAGCAATGTGATCCCCCTTCCAGAACCCTGTCACAACTTGTACTGTACGTTTGAATTATGTTTCTTTGTCAGCACCACTTACTAATCTGCCGTTCTTGTCATTCGTGTTGTACCCATCATCCATGCTTCCACCTAACCACACAGGGAGCATCTGGCTTAGACGGAAAGCCAGGACCCCGGGTGAGTTTCTCGTCTTTCCGTGTCGCTCTTCGTCACCGAGTCTGTGTCCTTTCCAGCGGCTCCGACAGCTGCTCTCACCCACCGCACCCAGGAAGGAAAGCCAAACACCGCAGGCATTTCCCACCCTGGGTCAGAGGGGGCTTGGATCCGACTCTTAGAGCAACGTGTGCGGGAAGGAGGATGTAATTCTCTGTGGAAGGAGCTCCGAATCTCAAAAAGGCAGTTTGGTTTTGATTTTTGGCTGGACAGCTGCCTTGGTTGGGGTGCTTCTTTTCCTGAGTAAGGTTAAGGATTTAGTTTACACAGGAAGACATAACCTGTTTGATGCTACCATGGAATTGGTGAAATGGATGCAGGCATGCTGAGATTATGCCTCAGGCATCCTCATACTAAACATAAATATTTAATTGTTTGCTTATTATAAAGATAAAGAATTGAATAAAGTGAAAGAGGAGGGGAGTTATGTATATGAAGGCTTCCTGCTGATCACTGTAACAGGTAATTCCACCTTACAGGTGGACATTTCGATTTAAAAAATAAGCAATGATTTAAGAAAAACTTTTGTTATGTCCCTTCCAATTTTCCTGGCAAAATTTCTTTCCCAAATCTCTGTAAATCCAATGACTTCCATGACTAAACTAAAATTCAACTAGAAGAAAGATGGGTTAACTCATTACAGAAGAGCTTATACGTGGAATTTTGAATGGATTCATTTGACCAGGTCCCGTCACAATCAAGTCTGAAAT
Organism: Ceryle rudis; assembly: GCA_033439905.1. NCBI lineage: Eukaryota > Metazoa > Chordata > Aves > Coraciiformes > Cerylidae > Ceryle > Ceryle rudis. The sequence continues at coordinate 47,609 of JAAGNO010002510.1, forward strand.
TTCAGGCAGTGAAGACTGATTCCATGTTAGTTCTTGGCTAGAAGACAACTATTAAAACTAAAGATGTTTAAGAACAAGAACTCTGTCTCACACTCTTTCTTTCCTTTCATAGGGTGTAGATGGCCCAGTTGGTCCCCATGGGCCTGCAGGTCCTAAAGGAGACAGAGTAAGTATACGTTCCATGCGCTTCTCTTTACAAAGTAACAGCTAAAAGATCATTTGACTAGTTATAGTGTGCCTAGATGTTACTAAACACAACAGTATCTCATCTGTTAAAAAATCAGCCCAGAATGCGTTGTAGTTACACATTTATCTGCTGAAGGGTTGATTCTGTAACTCATTCTCTTCACAGGAACGAATATTTTACAATGACTAATCAGTGAGAACTTGCAGGGCTTTTCATGGTGATACACAGAACGTAATTTCGGTTCCTTTCATTATGTTGTGCAAATGGATCAAGAGAACAAACTAGGACAAAAGCAGAT
>JAAGNO010002510.1:48193-64649 GCA_033439905.1 Ceryle rudis
TACACAGAACGTAATTTCGGTTCCTTTCATTATGTTGTGCAAATGGATCAAGAGAACAAACTAGGACAAAAGCAGATTATATATGCAATGGCAGAAGAAAATCAGTATTGCTCACCTCTTCGCATTTACATGGTTTTTATCTTGAAGGAAATTATCTTCCTTTTTTTTTATGCTTAGAAGATAGGACCCCTCCTATTTAATTTGAAATATTCCCAGCAAATGTTTTCCAGTGGAAATAGGATGGGAACTTCAATCTTTAACCGTGAGCCTGTCGTCTTTAACAATACACCCATCAACTGGTACAGCAAAACAAAAGGTGATACTTTATAGTAACTAAAACCCTCCAAGGAGTTGCCAGCCAAGGATTTTGTCTCTTTGAATTGCTCACTTTAACAAAACAGTTGTGCCAAAGCAACTAAAGACTTGCTGCTTTAAGGACGCAACCGTACGGCGCGGGTCCAGTTAGCACTAACAGCAGTACATCTGAGAAAGGCACGCGCGGCTTGATGATTCATTGTCACAGAGCAGTGCTTTGAGAAGCAAGTACAAAACGTACAGTGTAGTCCAAACTAGGAACAGTGGACTGTAGTCACCATTCAGACCATTGAATTGTCTGAAGGATTTGGGTATTTTTCTCCTAGGGGATTACAGATTCAAGCATTATTAGGGGAAATAGTTTTTTTTTTTTCTATCAACCCTGTGAAAAGATAGTTGAACATCATCTTCTGAACTTCAGGAAGTAATTTAGATTACACATACATGTAGAAGCATATATAAATACTATACATTTTATTCTTGCATTATGAGCTTTTATCTTGAAGGACAAGCATATGTACTACTGCTTGAAATGTCTTTCAGAGACAATACGCTATAGTATAAACTATTTTTCTAATGTATGGAAGATGACTATAATTGTTTTTTCTTATGGAAGTATCCAAGGCCTGGATCTAGAATCAGCCCTGCCGTGGTTGTTGATAAGTGGTAGTTACAAAGGGGATAGGAATGGCTGCAATAGAAATCCATTCAATAATTGCATGAGCACAGAGGGACAGATTTGTAATAATACAGAAACCAAAATGTGTAAGAAATTCCTGCACACCCATCATTTTCTGTGGAGCTAAATGAATGGGAGGAAGTTCACAAGAATCAAGAAAAATGGAAGTTTGTTTTTTTTTTTCTCCTCCCAAGCAATCAGCTAGCAAGATTGTTGCTTTTATTATTCATTTAATTGCTCAGTACTGTTTGGGAGAAGTTGTTTGTAGCATAGTTATCTAACAGGTGCCTGGCATTGATAGATGTGTTGTTATCTAAATAACAAACCACGTGTTTTTAATGTATTCTTTCAATTTGCATTTGCAACTGTTGAACATGTCTGTATGAAAGTAGGAGGAAAACATTTTTGCTTCCAGATTTCAGACTTTGCCTTTTAATTAAAAATGGTGCACAATGCCACTGCTCACTATCACTCAACAGGATCACATTTTGTCCATACTGATAAGAAAAAACTTGGGCTGATAAGAACCTAGAAGGGCACTAAGGATTCCTAATGTGAAATACAACCACATCCTTAAATCCCCATTATTGAAGTTTGGAAAGACAATCTCACTTTAAAAGAAATAAAATCCTGGTCACTATATATTTATGTCTCCTTAAAAGTCAAGGAAAGCAAACTGGATAATCAAACTGAAGCCTAGTGATTTCTTCTATATAAATCATGGATTTTTTGCTAGGTGCTTTGGGAGCTTTTACTGAAACCACCTTCATTAAATGGAGGAGCTGATGATAATAGGCCTCTGGATCTGGCTATGCACCTATTAATCTCTCCAGAGAAAACAGAGAACTCTGGTAAACAGATAATAACTACTGCTAGGGAAAGGGGATGGGTAAACCTGAAGGATGACAGTCATAATGGGTATCCAACTTCTTGTCAGTCTAAAAGAAGCTGAAAGACAAAACCAATGTAATGCTAATTTGCTGAAACTCTTGCCTTCATGGAAAAGACCTGGTTTTAAGCCTGGTTTTGGCTCTCAGATGTGTAGCCTGCTCATCATCAACTGTCATCACTACACACATTCTGTCCTGGGAGGGAAAGCACATTCTCTCTAATTTGATTAAAATGTTTGTCACCGTGGCAGTGTTTTGAAATCTCCATATCAATCTGAATGGAGACACCGATTATGCAGCTTTATTCGTGCAAATGGTAGTTCGTATTCACCCATGATTCAGGAGACTGAAATGAAATAGGAGTCAAAAACAAAGGCTGTGTTTTCTGTTCTTTGGGCAATGACAAATTGTCTTGCAAAAAGATATTAAAAACCTTCTTGAAGTTTGCAAATGTCAGTTTCCCTGAAGGAAATGCTTTATCATGATGGCTGAGGGCAGTATGCCCGTGATAGGCCATCAGTCTTACAAAATCCATAAACATTCAGGACCTTATCTGGTATTCCAAACACATTTCAGCATGTGCTTTGTATTGGAGGCAAAAAATTGTGAGATCCATTTCTCTAAATATATTCTTACATAACACATGAGATTATTTCCCAGACTGATACATTTAGTATCTTTATGTCTACCATATGTTTAGCAACGTTATAGGCCTATCTTGAGAGGACTTTGTACAGTCATCTTTGCTGTTGAAGGTTTAAAAAAACCCCAAAACCCAAACTTAACCAGTCATGATGTATTTCAGGTGTTGATCAAAGAGTTTTGCAGGTATTGTTGTCCATAGGTCAGCCCATTAGTTTCTTCTCAGTAGAAAGTGTTAAAGCTGCAAGGGATTTACTCTTTTGAAAATCAGCTGCTACTTCCCAATACCTCCTATTGTTCTGCAAGGGCATCCAGCCCAAGTGCTGCTCAGAAATGTCTGGAGATCGGCAAAATCCAGAATGATCAGACATTGCACATCTGCACTAGACTAAAGTGAGTATACACAGGGTCCATCTATGTGAAAATAAGAAGTTTTTGAACCAGGTCAAATGTCGGTTACTCTGACAAACTCCTTACCACTGGGATTATCCAACAGCAGGTTCAGACTCAGCTTACTCTGGTGCCTGCTTTTTTGTATGATCCAGTCAAGAAAACTGAGATTGAGCAGCCCATTTTCAGAGCTGTGCTAAGGGACTTGGCTGTGCTGGTGATCACCAGTATTAATTAGGCACACTTCAACATCCCTTTTTTGTGCTCCGAATAATAGAGTACTGAACTAATAACAAGTAGTAAATAACCCAGATTTTTAGGGATCTTGTACACCAAATTATCTCAAGGGATTAAGGGCAGCAAGTGCTAGGATGAAACACAGCACTCTTGTACACCAGGAGCCTTGCACGCAGCCTTGCATTGGGTTATGTTAAGGGAAGGAGGAGAAGAAGGGATCCAAAGAACTTTACATAACAAATCCAGAGTAGGAGCTTTGGAAACAGAAGGTGCTCAGGTCTTTTTTTTTTTTTTTCTCCCTAATCTTATCAGCACTTTGAGTACTTTAGTTCTCTCAAGAGAGTATGGCTTCGGCTGGATTTTAGTCAGAAGAAGAATCACCACAGCGTCTGAAACAAAACTGCTGCCTTCAACTCTTAACAATCTCACAGAAGGCTCTGCTCGCAGTTACAAGGGCTAATGTTGGCTGATGCAGGAAGTTTAACTCCATATCAATCTTGATGAACAACTGGAGGGCAAAGATAATTACTTCTATTAGCCTGAAACCTGTCACCTTGAAATTTCATTTCATTTTCAAGTTTGTTCTATAAGCTTGCAGAATGATTTTGGTAGCATCCCTCTGAAAACTGATAATTTTTCTGGGGATTTCTGCAGAATGAGATGAAACTTCCGGAGTAATTTCTGTACTTGTTTGTCTTGCACATTAATACAGTTCTGATTTAATAAAACAGGGTATTTACATCACTAATCTAGAATCCCATAAAGCATTTAGCAACACGGTACAGTGCAAAGGATAATCTTCACCATGTCACTGTCAATAGCAGTGCCTGCTTAAACGCAAACCTCAATTCACACATTAATTTTGCTTGTCGCTATGTTGCATCTCAGCTGCTTTGCTGGAGCTTGATGCTGGATATCCTCAGTTTTCATGAAAACATCACTTTTTCACTGACCACATTGTTGCAGCCGTTACGAGCTTAAAAGAGAAACCGGTGCAAATTCAGTTCGAAAAATATTTTCAGTTGCTAATGGGTTTAAAAACAGATGTAATATCATATACCCAAAAAGTCATTTTGCCTAGAAAGTGATACGTACTATCTCTTCACTCCATTAATCATTTAATTAAAATAAATGAGCTTGGATATTTTGCAGTCAAAAGATTTAAGAATGCATAACCTTTAACCTGAAGAACTTGGCAGAGATGATTTCTATCTAAGACAGACAATGTTTTTGCTTGCTTGTTCTGCAATCTTTTCTTAGGGTGAAAAGGGAACTGTAGGTGACCCTGGACCCAGAGGACCATACGGCTTGCCTGTAAGTTGCACATCGTTTGTACACGTTGAGCTTTTCATCACTCCTTGATTAAACTTTGTGTGCTTTACAACTGCTTTTCACCCAGCAATACAATTATTTGGAAAAGGCAAAGATAGGTAATAATCCCTGACAGTGCAAGGTCACAGACTTAGATTCCTCCCCGTGCACATGGTCATGCAAAAGTAATGAAATGGACCTGACATGAAACAGCAAGAGAGAGGAAACCCAGAATGTAAGTGCTCCTGTTTCTGCAGCCTGTGGCCATCAGCTGCCTGGGGACTGCAGGAGAGTGGCAGGAGTTCAGGATGAACTGTGGAAAGCTGTGATTTTCTTAATGTCAATAAGCTGCTTGGATTTCCATGTTGCAAAGCCGCTTTGCCATTATTTTTTTTGGTTTGTTTGACGCTTCAGAGACCAGTTTTGTTTTCATTTCTGTGTCGTGTGCTCAGAAGCGATCTGAGAAGTTCATTGTTGGTCATGCATAGGTGGAGATGGTATGTTTTAAATCAACCATTTAAATGATATTATCCATTTCTAAACTACGAGTGAGAACTTCCTTTGGGCTGATGAGGATAGCCCCAGTAAAATCAGCTGACTTACTCTGTTTACTTTGCTGATAACTGGGTCCGGTGTGTACACATACACATGTCTGTTCTGTACTTTGACACAAGAAAAGCCATGTAAATGTGCTTGGCCAGGCACAACCAGCCTTTGCAAAAGACTTGCAATGTTGCCATACCCTCTCCGGTCTAATCTGCTTGATTAACTACTTTAAGATGGAATACAGACTCGTGGTTTAGTGGGATCCATTTAATTGGATCAGGAGTCAGTAGCTACCAACAGTTTTCAGGCTCTGTGGAGTGCTAAATTAGCTGGCAGTGCATGCTTATCTGAGGGTCACTTCTGTGAGTTACAGTAAAAAAAATTCTAAACAATATTAAAAATCTGATTTCTGCTTCCCCTTCCCGTGAACTAAAAATGAAAAGTGGGGTTTTTTTCTGTATTTTTAGCTTGCTCCTGGAATCTGTGTACAAACAAAATTTTACAGTCAAGCAAAGTTTTACAGTCGAGCAAAGTTTTACAGTCAAGTTATCAGTTCCTGGAAATGTTAAACACTGACAGAAATATCCTTCCCTAGCAGCAAAGCTGTGTGTGTGTGTCCAGCCTTAGCAACGGGAGCTTCCCCTCTCCAAGGGAGCGCAGAAGTCGGGCATCGAGCAGGTCATTGGTGTCACAGCTTAGGGACACTAATGTAGTTTATATGGTTCTTTGGCAGGGCAAAGATGGCGAGCCTGGCCTTGATGTAAGTAATATGTATGTTCAATGCACTCGTAATGGTAGGTAAGCATCTTTCAAGAACTAGTCCACTGAGTGTAACGCCTTTGTTTCCATTTAGCGTGCATGCAGGACAGACAGAGAGTGTGTCAAATGCTGCATTTGTGCTTTCCCTGTGATAAAGAGGACAAAGATTATGCAATATACAGCCTTTATCAATAAACCCCACCAGATACAGTGCTTAGTAATGCAAGTAGTCGGTCCTTTGGAAGCCAATGGGCTGAAAAACGGGGTGTGGTAAGAAAATATTCAGGCTTGTGACTCAGTTGTAGAAGAACGAGGAGTCACTAACATTTGGTTGAGTAAATTTAACCTAATTAAGGAGAATAATTCCACAACCTGTCAGGGATACATTTCAAAATACAGGCTCTTTCTTTGGCATGCTAAAAAGACTTGCTGAAAGCCTCTTCCTCTAGTTCTACGCTGAAATCTCTACCTTGGAGCAGTCTTTCCCAGACCATGCACAGGCTGCAGAGCATGGACTATTGCCATTTCGAGTGATGTGATCTCTTCCCATTGCTGGCAAAATGACTTTAGCAAACACTATAACTTATTTGCCTCACACGCTTTCGTGTGCATGCGTGTGTGCACGTAACACACATAGACATACAAAGCATGTAGTGAAATCATCATTTTTTTTTAATGTTTTCCAGGAGTATTTGAAAGCTTAAGCTGCATGTGGATAAAAGTCGACCTATCTTTATCCATTTTGTTTTTATAGGGTTTCCCTGGTCCTCGAGGAGAAAAGGGTGATATAGGAGAAAAGGGAGAAAAGGTGACCACAGTGTTATTAACTGTTGCTTGATTCCTCAGCCTCTAGTCAGCTCTGCTGTCTATATGCTATAAATCATCCCATTAAAGCTTATCTTTGTTTTTGCTGTGTGCTAAAAGGCAGGACAGATACGGTCGAAGCAAAAAGAAGAAGAAAAAAACCCAAATTCATGCACAGAACTAGTAATATCAACATGTCCCAAAGCACGGCTTGGTTTTAGGCCCATTTTATCCGATTCATCCTATGTTTGTTGGAAATCCCTGTCAGCCTGAAATTTTTTATGCAGATGTCACTGAAATGTGGTGGTGTGGTAGTAATTTTATACTGAAGACCTCAGCTCTCTTCCTTGGCAGTATTTGCAGCATAGCTGTTCGTCCTATTGTACCACTCCTGTACACGTTACCTGTCCCTCACCAAATGGATAAGGACAGGAACTGTTTAAGTTTTTATTTTTGGCAATATCTTATTTACAATTAAGTACTTAATGTTATTTGTGGATTGAAATTAATTCAAATACTCTACAGTTCTGGTAAACCAACCAGACAGTGAGGTTAACAGAAACAGCCTAACTTCATTTTCCCTGTTCAGACACAATGATTTGGAAATACATTTTGTAAAAAGCAATTTAGGACTAAATACGTGCAGAGAAAGCTCATGAGCAAATCTCCCCTATTTCTCATTAGCACAGAGCCCAGTTGTTAAAATGGCTGAATTAGCACTCACACCAAGCCACTTAAGAGAAGAGTCCATACATACAGCAGGTGATTTTTCTAGTTCAGACAACTGGTTTTGCCTAGCAGACACATACAGGGTTATACTAGGTCAACTTCCCATCATGGTTTCTTAAGAAGCAGGGTTAAAAAGTCACCGTGGCTGTTTGAGTTCATCTCCTTAATGCTCTCGGGCAAAAAACACTTGCCAGGAATACATTGATAAGGGTACTATGAAATGTCTCCTTCCCTTCTGTCCCTTGTTACATTGCTTATTTTGAGCTCAGAGATCCCTGGTAAGGTTGATTCTGCAGAACAACAGTTGCCTAAGCAGGTGCTCTTTGAATATTACAAAGGTGGTGTCTGACCTGGCTGAGTAATCACAGTGAATGGTGAGCTCTTGCTTGCTGTCAGAGACTGCAGGGCTGGCTGTCACAAGCAAACAGCTTTTCTTTTTGAGAGCAGGTAGAAAGGTATAACTGATAACTTCCAGCCAAGTGGCCAACCTGTGCTACGTGGGAGTTACAGGAGATGGCAAATCGAATGAGCGTAACAGTATGTTCTCATACTGGGATACATTAGAAGTGTTGTGTCCAGAAGATTAAATGAAGTTATTACCCCTCTCTAATCAATCCCGGTGATGTTGCTTGAATACTGCAGGTGGTATTTTGAGCCTCCCAGTTCAGGAAAAACTTGACTAATTGGAGAGGAAGAAGGGACACCAAGCTGGGGCAGACGCAGCTGATAGAGGAGGTTGAAGGATCTGGACTGGCTTAGTTTGACAAGGAGAAGGCCAAACTACTTGAATGGGAGATACAACATGGGTGGAGCGAAGCTCTTCTAGGTAGTGGCAAATGGGAAAACACAGGTCCATAAGTCGCTCCTGAGAGGTTCAGAGTGGTTGTTAGGAAAACCTTGCTCACTACAAGAGTAGCACAGCACTGGGACAGCTCATCCAGAGAGGTGGCTGAACTACAATTATTGTCACTACTACTATTATTTAAATATTACTAATATTACAGTATTGGCTGTTCGACTGACATCACACAAGTTGAGATTAGTGAGTTTCTAGTTAAGAAACTTAAATTGCATTGCAAAATATGTGTCGTTACTAACATTCCATTGAGAACCACTGGCACTTTTGGTTTTTTCATAGACAGGGCGGGGAATAAATCTTTATTTCTTCAATTTGAAATGAGTCCTAGAGTGATGATTTTTATTTTAGCCTGTCAGTAGTGCTTCTACAGTGAAATCAAGTCAGTGTTTGCATTGTAATGCCTGCTTAACTTGGCTGTAAAAATCATTTCTGAAAGTGTTCTAGCTGTAATAACTCCTATAAAACTCTAGTCCAGGAGCACTCAGCATGAGAAAGGTTTGTGCGATTTGTTTTGTATTTTTCAAGTTGTATGAACAGAAGAAAAAAATCCTTTTAAAAATCAGTAAGCTTTAACAAAAGGTTTTGTGGAGAGAGGGAGGGAGGGAGGGAGGCCTGATCCCAAATGGGCAGTTGTGTCTCTTGTTATCTGTATTGACAGAGATTTAGTACAACAGTGGCTGGAAAGGCATCATCCTTTTCCCCTACTCTCTGCATCGATGAAAACATGTGCATGTGAGGGCTGGAGATTGTTCCAGCCATAACAGTGTTACAGAAGTGCCACAGATTTGTATTTCTCTGGCCACTAAGGAAGGGCGGGAATTAATTTGTTTTACAGAATCGCAGAATAATTGTGGTTGGAAAGGACCTTGTAGATTTAGTCTTCATCAGATGTAGTATCTCCTGCAGATCTCTATAGTTCAGGGTAAGAAAACGGGGGTGAAAAGATAAGAATTCAGTCCGTGGAAAAAAGTAATAAAGTACCTGGCAAATCCAGACAAGTCCCTACACAAATGACTGCTGCCTTGGTTTGAATAAGATCATAGCTTTGCCCTGCAAAACTGGAAGTTTCAATAGCTGTCTGCTGACTTGTAGCTCAAGTTCCAGAAGTACAAGTCCTAAGTCCTAAAAAAAAAGTCAGAAACAAAACTGTATTGTCCTTTTTCAGAATAATTTTTGGAATAGGTCCCTGCTCTGTGCTTGCACACGCTCACAGCAAACACACCGGTGCTACATCCAGCACAAATAACAGCAGATTTGATCCTGAAGCTGTTCTGTGCTGCGCTATCATTGTAGGTTTGAGATGAAAACTTAGGCAGCTGACAGCTTCTGACTCGTGGGGGAATTTTTTACATCACAATCTTAACGATTTGCTAAAGGAGGGTAATGTTTGGGTTGCTGTTTTCCTAAATATTATCCTGCAACTTTTTGGCACACAGAAAAGATAGACAAGAAACTTAGCTCCTGTGGTGTTATGAATGCAGTATGTTGTGTTCATGGAAAAGATTATTTTCCTTTGAGTGTGTTGAGTATGCTATGATATTAAATGAATAACATGCTTTCCTTCCTTCTTTAAATATGATATAGCTAATTATTTTTTAATTGTGTAAAAATGGTTTTCCTCTCTTGTTAATGAATTAAGTCTTTCTGTACTGGTGTGGAACTAGTTAAATGTCTGTTTACTATGCTTCACCAAAATCCATCTGTCTTTCCAAATGGGCATTCCTTCCTTCTCCCCTACCTTCATTCCTTACAATTCCTCTGTCTTTTTTACCCTTTTCCTCGCAAATTAAATCTTCCCAAAAGCCACAACCTCGCTTGCTGGTTCTCCAATGTCATACTAATTTTCCTATGACTATTTTTCCCCATTTCTTTGTGATATTCCTGATTCACACATCCTTCCTATCCCATTTTTTTTTACAATCCTAGTCCAATTAGTTTCTTTTTCTTTTTTTTTTAACCTTTTTTGATTTTTGTGAAATTGAGAGCAAACCTGAAACTCATTTACCATTGTGATCAACTGGTGTGAAATCAATTATAAAATGAACTCTCTAAACACCTTATACTGCTTGAAGGTGAGGTCATCTTTGCAGGTAGCTTTCTTGAGAGGAGTCAACTCATTTCTGTGAGTAATTAAAGCACTGGAAGTTTTCCCTTTAAAAAGAAAACTCGGTGTGAAATCAAAGGACTGAATTTCAGCAAAATAAGGAGATGAAATCTTGTCTGCAGTAGAGAGAACATTTAAATGTTGGAATATTTAAATGAAGAATCTAATTATCACTTCTGATTACTTTATGATACCAAGACATTATGAAATCATTGAAGGTGTTATAGCACCTCTCCATCAAGCAGTGCGAATGTTTTGATTCCTGTAACAGGGTTCGAAATGGTCATGTTGCATTTGCAGTGGTAGGAGTGCCACCCTCGGTGATGTCTGTGGGTTTCTGTGGGCACCACTGAGAACAGGATTTGTCCCAAACTCTTACCAGAGTGCAAAGGGTCGGTTCTGCAAAGGCTGCTCCAGGCCAAGTTCACCCTTGACGTGACACCGTGGAAGCTGACAGAACTTAGCCAGAGACCGGTCATCCATGTGAAGCATGGTCTTTTCTAGAGAGACCACACTGATGTACTCTGCTCTCGCAAAGTTACTTCTGGCTACTCACAGACCTTCTACGGAAGCTGAGAAACTCAGCGTAGTGTCCATGTGCATTTCAGTGCAATCACTTTGAACAAGTAGGAGACCTCTTCTTTTGGACTGTGGATTGGGGGGATTTGCAGATTTGCCTCTGTCTCAAGAAATCAATAGTTTCAAGCCCTGTTCTGGGATTCAAAACATTCTATAATACTGATGTGAAATACCAAGACAAACTAATATCAACTGATTGCAGTTCTTGCTTGTGATCATATAATTTATTTTTCCACATAATGCACCATCCAAACCAGAACACAGTGGTAAGTGTCCTTTCAGCTCTCCATTGGCTTAAAAAGAAAAAAACCACAAACTTTTAAACCAATCTTTCTTTAATCTTTTTTTCTAAAAGAATGAACCTTGTTTTATCCAAACCATTGTATCCACAGGGGGAAAAGGGAAAGAAAGGCAAAAAGGGGCCTAAAGGGGAGAAAGGAGAACAGGGTGCTCCTGGATTAGATGCACCTTGCCCATTGGTACGTCTCACTTGTGTGTTGGACAATCGATCGTCCTGCTGTACACTGATGGAATAAGAAATGAAGGGAGAGGAACAAGCTCCAGCTGCTTGGGTGTTAACACATGCTTATCTCAAGTTCTGGCAAATTCTGGAGAAGACTTTTGTCAACCTCCTATTTTGACTTAAGATGTTCAAGCTAAATTTCCAGGGCTTGTTGGTGGTTTTCATTATTTTCTGCCAAACATGTTGGAAAGGAACCAAATTTGGGATGTGCCAGAGTCAGTGTCCCACAGGTTGAAATCACACCAGGGTGCTCAGCTTGCTTCTCTTGCCTCTCTGTTGTTATTTGTTCACTCCAGCTAAGTCAATACTGAAGGCATTTCCTTGACAGTAACATTGCAAGTTAATCTTTACAAACAGGGATTCCGTGGAATTAAGGGGGAAAAAGGGGAGCCAGGCCAGCCTGGCCTGGATGGGCTGGATGCCCCTTGCCAATTGGTACAGTATTCTCTTTCCTACCAACCCTGCATGCGGTTCCTTTGTTTGTAGTCAGCCATTCTCAATGTAAAGTAATGCTTTTCTGAGCTGACTTTACGTTGTTCACGTAACACATGCATGTGCATGAACAACCAGCTGCTTCAGTGATCATAACCACAATGAGAGAACACACATTTTTTGTTCACACCTCAAGCCTAACTCAGCAGTTTGCTCCCACGTTACATGGCAGTTTATAAGTTTGTGTCCTTCCTATGTTTTCCCTGAGAATCGTTGGTTTGTTATTTTCCTCACAAAATACCTATTGCCTTACTCACCCTTTGAACCCAAGTCATTGTAGAAATCCAGCACAATGTCCACTTCTAATCAAGTCTGGTGACTTCTGTCTGCACTGGCTCACTTCTTCACCCTAGCCTGTCCCAGAGCTACTCTGTACCCTGGACTTCCCCTCAAATCCATGCAGTCTTAGGTGCATGTTTTCAGGATTTGGCCAAAATGGGAGTCATGTACAGAATGATGTAAAGATTATTTCCAAAGATCGAGTCATAGGTTTCCAGTAAGCCAAGCTGGAGCCTGATCTCCCAGACCTTACACAAGTAATATTTTGTGGTGTCTGGCCTGTTCATCAAATAATTTTCAAAAAGATCTGGAAATGAAAAACTTACCTGAGGTTTGTAAGAAGATAACAGTCTGCAGCCCAAACCCTCACTGTCTCTGTTATTTAACGTCTTCAATTTAATGGTCTTACCCTTGGAACTTACCTTCCTGGAATACACACGACACTCCCCACCCTATGTTAGCATGAATTCAAGTTCCCACCTATACTAAAATGCTACTTGTCGACCCTCTCCCTTGTACCAATCTGGCAACAGTGATTTTTATTTAACGGCAAAGTAAGTTTAAATTCTTTTCCATTAAAAAGAAACAACAAAACACCACAAAACAGTACATACATATTTCCTGAAGATACAAGGTAGATTTTCTTTTTAATTGTTCACAGTAAAATTTGATCTGCATGTTCTGATACTGTATGGTGGCTAAGCACGGTTCTCTAAGATGAATGTTAAATTAAGTAGATTTTCTCTGAACTATAGCACTTCTAATTTGAATTCAATGAATATTAATCTTAAATACATAGTCCATTAAGATTATTCCATAGTCCATTTTGTTTGCTTCCAATTAATGGTAACCATAGCTCATATTTTGTTGGGGATAATCAAGCATGCTTTTGTAATTTATAAGATATTTCTCTGTATTATCACTTTTATCTGGAGATTCTCTAACAGTCATTGATGGATGAAAAATACTCTGTTCAATTACTAGAATGAACTGCTAAGAGAACAGCACCATTTCTTGCTTTCAGCAGCAAGCTGTTCAATGTGCAAGTACATTCAAGAATTCTCATTAACCTCTATCTTCACATGTAAATTCACATCATAAATATTCTTTATTCTATATTCGAAAAAATGTCAAGGCCTGATCTTTTTTCCTGCTCATGTATAGTCTAGTTACATGATATGTGCTCCTAATTCTGAGCATATAACTCTCTGGATAAGCCACATATAGCTGTGGAAGTTGAAAATCAGTATGACTGTGGTCAAAAGTTGGCTCTGATCTTACTGGACACGTGAAGATATGTGAAAGTAAGGTGGTGAGAGAAAACAAATGGAGTGACACTCACTAACGTAAGAAATTAGATGGCCATATTGTCCACGCAATGAGATAGTCAGAGCTGCTGTGCTGCCCTGCTCCCACCACTGGTGTTTTCTTCCACTGTGTCACTTGAGGTATGTTCAGGCCTTAAGATTTTGCTGCTTCATTCAAAAGCTAAAAATGAAAGTGAACAGAAAAGATCCTCCCCGAATCTGAGTCGTGCTATCTTATCATTGGGTTAACTTTGTACTAGGGGCCCATAAAACACAATACCCTCCAGATAAAAGTAATAATATTTTTTTGCTCATTGATCTTGTACATTCAGCTACAGATTGTTGTGTATAACAGGCTATATTTAAAATAATATGCAGCCTGAGCTCTAACAGCAGTAAGAAACTGATGAAGATGTAATGATTTAGGGGAAAACAAATTTTTATGTCAGAGGGGTGCACGTATGTATTTTTAGTGTAAACCTTCTCTCTGTTGGCTTTTCCTTCACCTTCAGAGCGAGAGGGGAAATAAGTTAGGAACTGGTAGCTACTTACTAGATAGAAACTCAGAGCTGCTTTAGCTGTTCTAACAGATACTAATGGAATATTTATTCTATCAAAATTAATTATGCTTTGTTTTTTCCCCCCTTTCCCCTTGAAACAGGGTCCCGATGGATTACCAATGCCTGGCTGTTGGCAGAAGGTAGGATGGGCAGAGCTTTGTCTTTTCAGGGGCAGTACATCCTTGGCACACAGAAAAGCCTTTCACAGTCACACTGAACAGTATCAGGATATACATCAGAGCCTTTTGGACAGATGTATGCAGTGATGCAAAAGAGGACCTCTCCGTGACAGTAATTGGTGTGATGAGGTCCTAAGATGTGTAGAAATGACAACTCATTGAGGCAGTATTGTTGAAACAGTTGGCATTTCTACGAAGTCCAAGACTTTTCTCTTTCATGTGAAGACTCGCACATCCTGTGGTTTCTGCACATGATTACTGCTTCCCTTTCTTTATAAAAGCTCATGGACATGGCATTTTTATCAAATATATATACTGGTCTATTACGATGTTGTTTTTCTGGGATACCTAGAAGAACAGCGCATCCTGCCTTACCTTTCTATTCTTCAACACAGTCTCCTGCTTGTTATGTTATATGCTAATATTAACTAGCAACATTATTTGCAGTAAAGATTTAATCTAGACAGCGCTAGATTTAAAACCACAGCATTCAGAATAATGCATGTGGATGGACACTGATGTATAACCCCTTAGAAAATGTAAAACACAAGTGAAATCCTGAGTGCATTCATCTCTGTAGAATAGCTGCTGCTGAGGAAATAACAATCCATAGTTGCAACTCTGCCCTATTTATGTATTTGGAATAGAAATCTGAAATACAAATGTACTAATTTGATTAATCTGTATCTCTTTTTGTCTCTGCAGTGATGAATCTAACCTTACAAGCATGAAGTTGTGTATATACTGCTCCACTTTTTGTATTTATAGTTGCAAACTGAAAATCTGATTTTACAAGTCTGAGATATGTTTACATGTAGCTGCTTCTACTTGTTTGCAATAGTCCATGTGTACATCTTTTATTTTCACTTACATCTGCAGTTAGATGATATATAACCGCAGGGTAAACCTGCAAAGATTCTCTCTCTAATGAGAGAGAGAACTCGATACAACGATCGATAAGAGAGATCTGATTATTTCTGTAAATTCTTATATTTTGGCTTGTGGACCTGCATGGACAATGAGTGCCATGAACTAGTTTACAAGAAATTGTGACCAAATAAGAGCAAAATGCTATGAAATGTACTGTACCAGCTGCCGTTGGAGTTTACTGACTTAGCTTCCATGTCCATCCTAAACACTTCACTGATTCATGCCACCATATCTGCTTGTACGGACTAAAAGCATGAGTTTGTGTGCCAGACCTGCTTGTTGTGTCACGTGCTAAATGGCTGCTTACAGTGACCTTTGATTCCAGCTTCTGAATCCTTTCCTTTTGTCATCTCAAGGGAGTCACACCGTGGCTTATTGCTAAAAAGAGATAAACCAGAGGAGGATAAAAAAAGAGGCCTTGAATTTTTGGGGAATAGAGTTCCAGCTGCAGGTGGATGGCTTCCAGTCTTGCGGGTCACTTGGCCCCTTTGGTCAAAGAGGGTCTCCCGCCTGTTAAGCAGCATCGGTTTGCCTTGCACTGCTCACCGTCGTGAAGACATTCACGACAGGCCCTGTCGAGTCCTTAATCAAGAAGGAAAGAAGGTTGAAGAAGAAACCAGACTTCTCTGTGGGTTGTTTGAAAAGGTTACAGAGGTGCTGCAGGGATCATTTGATGGCAGACACCGCCTGAGACCAGAAGCTTCTCAACCTTAATCAAGGATGGACAGAGTATGTGCTCTGCGTATTGTATTTTGGGACTGCTGGAGGAAAAAGCATTATTGAGGCGGGGAGGAATTGGAACGTCCTCCAGAGGAGGATAATGGAACTGACCAGAGATGTATGTACCATGGTGTGGTTTTCAGGTGATTCAGTTTAAATTACAGAAAACTAGCCTAACTTCTCTGCAGAATTTTGGAAGCTATGGTTAATTTTGATTCCTTATCCCATAACTGTTGCCATAAAGGATGCATTTCAATAACCTATTCGACGTTTGTAATGATGGCATTGAAGAAAATCCTTCAAGGCACGTGTTCATCTTGTTTCAGTATTAACAGTTTTTATTTCAGAGTCTTTGAAGCCTTGAAGTCTAAAAAAGAAAATAGTTTATTTTTGTGTTTCACAGACTGATTTATTCATCTTGTTCTTTCTCTGCTGTTACGGTGACCTTAGTGGACATTAGTGATTACCACTGCACACTTGTCATCACACTACAGTGTTAAAGATATTGTCAATATTTCTCCATTTCTGTTCAGCTGACTACCTTTCTAGAGAAATATTAGCAAAGTTTTGCCTCTCCTTTTTTTTTTTTTTAATATATATATATTTTTAATGCTAGAAATAC
>JAAGNO010002510.1:64749-75622 GCA_033439905.1 Ceryle rudis
ATATATTTTTAATGCTAGAAATACTTAATTTGTGCACATTTGTAGTTTTTGCCACAAGCTATTTTTTCCAGTGTTGAGTCTTCATATGGTGCACTACAGTTAGTTTGAGAGACTAGTTTATGAGAAATGGTGCCATATTTGGCAGATGGAAATTCTTTTTATATCCCTTCCGCTCCTAGCGTATAGCAGGGTGATCACAGACTGGTTTAGCTCCTTTTCTGAGAGTTGTCTTTCATATGTAGACCAAAACTGAAGTTGAGGAAGACGGCCTCTCCATCCATGCGTGGGCACCTTGCCCTTCTTGGAATGCACACTTCTCCTTGCCCCGTCATTTCCATAGCATGTGAACATTGGGACATGCTGTGGTTGCACTTTTCATATTGCTTCACAACCTCAGATGGATGGAAATGCCACTACAATGTGATATTTCACTTTGCTAAATCTTTATTGGCATTTTGGTGTATCAGAGACAAAACCAGCTTTTCATGGGGGAAAATCTTCCACAGATTTTTAAACCTGAAAATTAATTTAGTGGTCTCTGTCTAGTAAGAACCTACTAATAAAAGCAAAATCCAAACACTACACAGATATATATACGGAATATATATTTTTTTTCTTTACTGCTCAATTCCATCTTTACAATATTAAGAAATAAACCAGTATTCACAGATAGGAGGAAAAATGTTGTTCTTTGCTTAAATTTTCAGAGTATCAAGTATCAACCCGTTTGAATAATCATGACTTACCCTAGTAAAAGCCTTTGCATGGCATGGGCTGAGTATAAAGTGTTAATAATCGGAGTGCTACAGCAGTAATGTGAATGGGGGACTTCCCAGAAAGGGGACAAGAGGAGCCCCACGTAAGCCCTCTGACTTGCCAGATTCAGTCTGCTTGTAGCACTGTCTCAAAAAACAAGAGGCTGCCCACCTAACAGGAAAGGGTCTTGTATGGCGGTGTCCTCACTTGGCACCTTTGGCTACCTGTGTTGTAGATGTGAAGACTAGAAGTTGAGTGTTTTTTAAATACTGTCAATCATACAGTGAGATGTAGTGCTTGGGGGTTTTTTAAACGTCCCTTAGAGTATGCAAATACAAAATCAAGTAGGATGTTTATTACCTGGCTAGAGGTTTTAGCAATTCCACCTTGAGAGTGTCGAAACAGCAAAAGATAAAGAGCTATTACATCTATGCTGCCATTAGCACTTTCATAGCTTTAAAATGTGTATATCTGTCTTTTCAAAGTGTCCTCGTAGCATCCGTTTCTGTAGGCAGCAATAAAGCTAGCAGAACCTTGGTTCATTATTTCTTCATTTAGGAAATAGACACGACTGTTAAGAGTTGGTCAAGACTCAATTCTCCTCTTAACTCCCTGACACTCAAACCCTGCTGAAGAAATACTTAAGCACCTTTATTCACTTTCTTTTCTGTCTTGTAATTTCTTTATTTAACTGCCACCAGGTAGGAATACCTTTTTCTTTTTTTCTTTCTTTCCAAATAATCTAACGTAACTTTCTGAAGCTTCTTTTTTAAGCTTTTAACTTCTTTAAGCTTCAATATCATGAAAGGTTCATTCCCTTTAAATGACCACGGGTGAACAGTAGATAATTTAATTTGACAGGCTAAACTGCATACATAGATTTGACATTAATAATTGCATCTCAAAGACTGACTTGAAACGAAACCTAACAGTATCTAGAAGAGTTGCATGTTCAGTGCAAGAATAAAGAATTTGCTTTAGTATTTCATCAAGAAAAGCACCCTGTGAAGACTTGCAACATGTTTATATGTTTAAAAAGCAGCTATTTTTGGTGCTAGTATCTCTTTTTTTCTTTTGATGGCAAAGCTACAGTTTGAACCACCTGTGTGGTGGTGTATCTTTTAGTAGCATTCCTCCAAATAGATTTGTTTTGGTTAGTTTGTGACAGGAACAGTAGTTCCTCTACCAGTTCTTTTCAGTTGTAGAAATGTGTAGTCCACACAGTTTCTATAGCCCTGACTTTTTCAGGTATGATTAATTCTTGTTTCTTTGAGAGTTTTCACTATCTGTTTCATACCAAGTTTTGTAATCATCTGTTACTCCAGTGTATTATAACCACACTGTGCAGAAGTCCTGCTACAGAAGCAGCAAGCACTGTATGGAATATGTCTGGTTTACATGGTTCTTGTCTTCATATTCATAGATTAGCTACGGGGAATCTTTCTTTCAGGATGCTTTGGACACCTTTTTATTTTTTCCCGAGATAAAGCATGAAACGTTAATTCCTGGAACAATGATACAATGTTTTGTCTGTTTGGGTTGGGTTTTTTTCCTATTTTTATTTATTGCTGAGTTTGATGTCACATTCTGATAGTGTAGCAAGGCAGAATGACACTCTTCATCCAGCTGTTTGTATATGCTTTTAGTCTACCCTGTAAGTAGTATGAATGAGTTTCAGAATGATCAAGTCCAGATACCACGTGTAAAGTATAGAGTTTGAAAAGGGATAATTCCTAAAGATTAATGTACAGCGTGAAAAGTTAGCATTGGCTGCACTGACAGTTACACTTAACAGAAGAGTGCATGTCAGTGAGCAGAAGTTACTCAGTGATGCCAGTGGAAGAGGCGATGTAACCCCACATGAGGTGAGCAGACCTTTGGTCCTCAGGGGAAGGTGGTGCTGCATAAGGCTGGGGGCTGCACTGGGAGATGTGGTTTGGATTCTGGATCCCAGTGGGCTTTGGAGAGAGTTGTCCCACTGGCCGCTGTGGAACCGGGGTTGCAAACCTGGGCTCAGCCAGGCAAGACTCTTCACTTGGCTGTGCCTGACTTTCCCCAGCCCTGAGAGGGGGAGAGGAATCCATCCCTTCCTTGCAAAGGGCTTTGAGATGTTCAAAAGGAAGGACCCAGGGGTTGCTCTTAGTAACAAGGGGAATATTGTCATCCTCAACAGCGGGGTTCTGCCTAAATCAGGACCACTTCAGAGAGTAAAAGCTGCAGAGATCCTCCCAGTCTATTGAAGGTGAAGTCCAAGGCATGCAGAAGTTGTCCTTGCCTTTCAAGTTTCCCGATCTCTGCTGCTTGACCTTCTTAAATTACATTTTTTAACCTCTGTATTTTACCGAATGAAAGACCTAAATTTTCACACTAGACAGCCACTCAGGACAGCAACGCCTGTAAAGATACGGCTCAAAAGAAAGTCTAATTTTAGTCATTGCAAAAAAAAATATTCAATTTCAGTAACTAGAATTAAAACTAATACCTGGGTTTAATTTTACTTGGTTTTCCTTTCTGCATCTTGCTTTTGTGGATCTGAATGTTGTTGTAATGTACAAATGAAGGTTTTCTTGCACCCTTTGTTACTGAAGTATTTTACATGGTGGTTGGCTTCATGAAATGCTGTTAGAAACAAGTGCCTGCCACCATCATTGCTGACAGAATTTGAAAAAGATACTCCACAAAACAAGTGGAGATTGTATTTAAAAAAAAAAAAAAAAGGATTTGGAGTGTTGTTTTTGTTTCATTTTGTTTTTAAATGCATCCAGTTATCAATGCTGCTTGGAAATTAAATTTTCTTTGGAAAACAGGGGGCCTTAACTTAACCTGGGACCGTTAATATTTTACTTGTTTCTATTTAAAAAAGAAATTGTATGAATTTCCCAGATACCATTGGTACTTGCACACTTCTCTGAAGTATTATGAAGAGTTGGGTTGGTGGAAGAATGTTTTACATATTGTTAACATATATGTGGATATTCTTATATTATTGTACATGTTTGGGAAAATATCACACAACTTTAAAAATGTTACTAAGATGTACGTATCTGACTTTTTTCCTTTGGAAAATATTATATATTTTTATTTGTATTTTTTACTTTTTTAAGTTCATCTATATGTGCTGTTATTTTTGTATTGCGAATGGTCTCATTAATGCAGTAGAAGAGAGAAAAATGCAAGGAAGAGCAATTTGGCAAGGATTACAACGCTTGGGGAAAAACACACGGGTCGGTATCATTATCAATACTAGACATTTTTTGAGTGTCTTAGCACTGTAAATACATCACGAGACCCTCTTTTGACAAGTAGTGTAAAGAATTGAAGGTTTTAATCACCCTTTTTAATTTGTTATTAATTACCACTGGCCTCTGGTCCTGACTTAATTGAATCCGATCAAACAGCATGCTTTTGGTTTTGTTATTAAAATTTCTCCTTGTTTTTCAGTTGAACACTGTTTTGTTTTCTTTCAGTTTTGTACTTCAGCTTTTGTTTCTTGCTTGTGAGAAGTTGATCTTCAGAATTATTTTTACACTATTTATGATTTATTTTCATAATGTAAAAAGTGTGTAATTATTAAAATATTAATCCAACCACTGGTGCTGGTTTTGCATAGTCATAAAGTTCTTAGTGTTGGTGTAAAAAATCATGGAATGTTAGAATAGTAGGGGTTGGAAGGGACCTCTGCAGTCCAACCCCCCTGCCAGAGCAGGGTCACCCAGGGCAGCCCACACAGGAACAGATCCAGGTGGGGCTGGAAAGTCTCCAGAGGAGGAGACTCCACAACCTCCCTGGGCAGCCTCTTCCAGGCTCTGTCACCCTCACAGGGAAGAATTTTTTTCTCCTGCTGAGGTGGAACTTCCTGGGTTGCAGTTCATGCCCATTGCCCCTCGTCCTATCCCAGGGCACCACTGAAAAGAGCCTGGCCACTTCTACTTGACCCCCACCCTGCAGAGATTTGGAAACATTCATAAGATCCCTTCTTGGGCTTCTCTTCTCCAGGCTGAAAAGCCCCAGGGCTCTCAGCCTTTCTTCAGCAGAGATGTTCCAGTCCCTTCATCATCCTCGTAGCCTCCATTGGACTCTCTCCAGTATTTCCTTGTCCCTTTTGAACTGGGGAGCCCAGAACTGGACACAATACTCAAGACGTGGTCCCACCAGTGCAGAGCAGACGGGGAGAAGAACCTCCCTTGACCTGCTGGCCACACTCTTCTTTATGCCCCCCAGGAGACCATTGGCCTGCCCGGCCACAAGGGCCCATTGCTGTCCCATGGAGAACTTACTGTCCACCAGGACACCAAGGTCCCTCTCTATGGGGCTGCTTTCCAGCAGGTCTACCCCTAACCTGTACCAGTACATGGTGGTGTTCCTCCTAAGGCGTAGTTCCAGTCTGTCTGGATGGAAAAAAACATGTGCTGTGTTGTGCCAATCTGCATCCTGAACTCCAGTGCAGGTCATGCCAGTCACTGTGCACCTTCCTACAAACTTGGGGCATTGCTGCATGTTTCATCTTCCTACAGTGTGCAATAAGAGACTCAACCCCCTTGCTCTCCCTATTAATAATGTGTCTTTTTCCCTTCAAAGTCAAGTCTGTTCAGTCATCTTTTCTAAACAGGCAGCACAGGCTATAGGCGTCCACAAAAGTAAGGAAGAAGCTTCGTTGCAAACCTCAGAACCTTTCCTCACTATAAAAAAGCTGTAAGGACATAAGAAGTCGACGCTATTGCTTAGGCAAGTCCACAGGCATCCTAGGATCCAAAGAAATAAAGCTGAAAATCACCAATCTCCCTCTTCTATAATACTGAAGGTGAAAATACAAACCTGAACTGCTGAGCAATAAAGATGTGCACGGGCACTGGCCTGAGCAACAGTGCAAGCTAGGAAATGTGAAGGTCTGTTTTTCTATAAATCCAGTTTGTTCAGAAAACGTGGAGCATAATTATAGCAAAATAGTATATTTTCAAACACCCTGGTCTAGGAAGACACCGCAGGAGTCTCCTTGAACAGAAGACTTTCATCTAAAAAGCAGTACACTGGGCAGCAGCTGTTATCTTTTCATTATTTAAATGTTTGGGTTTTCTAAATCCCTGAACAAAACAAACGAGACAAACAAAACCTTTGCCATTGCTTCCCCTTCCTTCACCTCGAAAATGTAGTCTCTAGGCTAAGAGAGAGAATAAGAACTGTGGGGGTTTGACATCTACTCTTACCTCCTGATAATCTCCATAAACGTTTGTTAATCTTGTCTAGGTCTGGTTTAGACTCTTGATACGACTAAAAATAGCTTTGCTCCTTTTCTCAGGTGAGGTACTTACAGCTTAATGTGCCCAGCGTCCCCAGGGAGGTGCCTGGTGACAGCAGGAGCAGATGCTGCTCTGCCATGGTGCAGGTGTGGTCCCGAGGGCTGCGAGCGCTGCTGCCAGCCCAGCCAGGCAGTCCCGACCCCGGCCAACTCCTTGCTTTTGCTCCAGTCACTCTTGGGCTTTTCTTCCTTCCAGTTTTCTTCTTTCTTCTCCTTTTGTAGAGGAAGGAAGATGGTTGTAGATGCTGCTGCAGCTGTCCTGCCAAGAAACAAATGCAAAGTTTGTTCTGGACAATTCCTGCTTTTTTTTCCTCTCAGTGCCACAGCCACTCTGATGTTGGCCAAGTCACCATAAGCATTCTGCCTGCAGTCCAGGTAGTTTAGGTAATGTCATTACCAGTAGGTATCAACCAACATGCTACGGCTACTGCCAGAGCTGATTGCCTATCAGTTCCCTATTCCAGAGTTTTACTGCCTCCCTGTTATTTTTAAGTATCACACTGCTCTGAAGTTAAACCTCAACCAACCAATATCCTATAGCCTTCGTATCCTACTGCACCCATGGGACTTGACTTTCCTCTGGCATTTCCTCCTGTCCAGATAACTTCTTCATAATTTTGTGACATGCCAAAGCACACACAGAGCTGAGCTGGGTGTGAAGTGCCTGCTGCTTCTCTTTTTTTTTTTTTTTTTTAATTTTAATGGAGCTTAATTAAACACTTAAAGCCCATTACTCACCTCCCACCTCTGCTTTGTGGCCCTACTAAACCTACTACTCCCTACTCATTTGTAGCAAGGACTCTACAGAAGTCAAAAAATGCATCAGAAGTGGCTTTTTATTTCCTCATCTCACACAGCCTTACCTAGTGCACTGTGCAAGTTTATTAACCACACGCAAAGAAATGTTGAAAAACAAAAAGAACAAAACAAAACAAGGAGCTGACAAAGCATTCGTGTTCCAGCGAGGAGTAACAACTGCACCCAAATAAATATTAAAGCGAACACGGAAATGCCAAAGCTTTTAAGTCATGTTCCTTCAAGCAGAGTCTTTCTGTCATCCCACAGTTACTAATTTGTCTTCTGTTGGCTTCTGCTCATTTCCAGACAGAGGATTCACAGGGCATTCTCCTCTCCCTTCTCCTGGCTGCAATAGAAAAATAGAATGGTCTTGGATTCTTGCTCAAAACTTGGAGCTTGGATGCTCTCTCTATGTATGTCTGTCTGTGTGTCCATGTATATAAACACATGCACGGAGATATATATGCACGTGTACAAATATATCTACATGACTTGTAGTGTTTAGGAAAATACTGTACACAAACTTCCTCAGAGAGATCACAGCCTGCTAATGTAGTCGTATTCAAGTTGCTTTAGTTTGTTTCTGTGATCAAAGGCAGATGCAGCTCCTGTCGCATCCACCAAGATGCGGGTTTTTCATGTGCTTACACCAAGACAGAATGTTCTGTAACTAATAAATATCCTGATTTCTTTTTTTTTATTTTTTTTTTTATGTGCAGGTTACAGCTTGACTGGGTTTTCCAAGCACCCACTCCTAAACTGAGCAGTCATGAGCTCTCATTGGTCTCATCTTTGTCTGGTTGCTCCCTCCTGGAGCTAACAAGTAGCTGGCAATTTTTTTCAGGCTTTCAGGAGCTCTCTTCTCTTGGGCATATTAAGATTGTTGTGAACTAATTGATTCTGGTTGAGATAAAACTGTTAAATACGGTTAAAAAAAATAAATCTAAAACATAACTCTTGCTATCATATCCTTTAGCTTGTGTCAGAAAGATGTGTATAGAATAAATTAGCCAGTTAAAAGTCTGGAACTTCAAACACTACTGGTACGTTCAGCACTGAAACAACTCTCGACAAAAAAAATATTCAGGACCCCGCCAGCATGCAAATGGCTCTGGAAAGCTCAGGAAGTCACATAACCTTGCTCTTCTCTGCCTTCCCTGTGGCCTATTTGTACCCAGTTAACACACATGGAGCTCAACTGACTCGAGTTTGCTGGACTGAGCACAGCCTCGACTCGCAGGCCAGTCCATTCCTCTTTCAGAGTAAAGAACCAGAGACCCCCGAGAAGGTGCAGACGGGTGCGGTTTGTCCGGCTTTACCTTTCTCTACTGAGACAGATCTTCAGTGCAGATCATTTTCCACTGACCGTCTGTAATGGGTTTGCTTCTCAGGATGCACTAGCAATAAGTTGTTTTTCAGAGGTACAGTAACTTCTTAACCAGTTAAATAGGCAGACAAAGGCACCTTGCTTGGATACTTTGAATAGCTCATAGGAGTATTTACTCCTTTTTATCATTCATACAGGGAGCCAGGCTGCTGGTTGCTGGTACCCTGCCAGGATAAAGCCCTCAAACAAGTGTGGAAAAGAAAACAATTCAAATGTTCAGAAAGCAAACAGAGCAGGATGGAGAAAACAGTATTCAAAACAAAATAAACCAAAACAAAACAAAAAGCCAACCACACAAGCTTTTTTTTTTAATATATATAAAAGAAACTATTTCAGTATTTCTCTATATCATGGAGAAATAGCTGCTGGTATTTACTCCACACCATTATGAGGGCAAGTGAAGGGAGTAAGAGAGGTCTAAAAAAGCCAAGCAACAAGGTGCTGGAAAGTCCTCTGTTTCAGGCAGGGTCTCTCCCTGCTAATCATCGAGGAGAGACCCCCCCTCTGCTCTACACGTGAGGCTGGCAGGCTCGTTCCTGCTGATAATATCAAAAAAGCATCCTAGAACTATGAGTCAAGAGGGAGGGAGCTGTTCTTCCTTGTTAAGCCTCTTTCCATGGCTGTGAAGAAACAGAGGTGCAACCCCCCACGCACCCAACAAGCTACTTTACCTACCACTCTGAGCTCTCCTGATGAAGTTTAATATTGCTTCAAGCAATTACTAATCTAGCTGTGAACAAACTTTATTTTGTTAAAGCTGGAACAAAAAGCCCTGATAGAAGCAGGGCTGGCTGCAGCTGCACACTCGTAAAGGAGTAGCAGCACGGTAGCTTGCATAGCCTGTAAGCCTCTTTGTGGTCCAGGGTTTCTGTGCGAGCAAGACCGGGCTGGTCAGCAGAAAGAGCCGAGTCCTGTCAGCGTTCCCAGCGGCCCAGGAGAAGGGCCAAGGCTGTGCACGGCACCAACAGAGGGCAAGCACCAGCCGGGTGCTGGAAAATTATCTCTCCTGAAATGTCTTTGGACTCAGAGACTCGCAGGCTGCAGGCCATTCCCTGCCTGGGGCCCGGTACGTAATCGTGTACAACTTGAACTGCATCTACCCTGTGCTAGGTGTCCTTCCGCAGCTTTTGGAGACGCAGGTAAAATGGGTAAGTATTGCAGACAGCGTTCCTGAGAGGCTCTAGCCTGGGCTCAGTTTGGATGTTAGCAGATCTAACCACCTGTTCTCTTCTCGAGACCCATCAGTGAAGCTCATCGCTATGGGTACAAGCCTGCTCTAGCTGAAAGCTTTGACAACTCCCTCAGATCTTTTAAGTCCATGCTGCCTTCTGCCTGGACAAGGCACTGAAGCCAGGCAGCAGCTGTCTCTGCTGGGATATAGAGGTGTAGCTGCTGCTGCCTTCTGCCGCTTCTGCTACATGGTTGTTTTTCAGTTGGTGAGTCAAGGTTTCCGATGGAGCAGGAATGCAGGCATGTGAAAGCCGCAGTGCTTCAAAATTAACACTGTCTGAAGAAGCTCATGGAAACGCCTGTGGGAAAAGAAATGCTTGGCTAGAGAAGCAGAAAGGTGGCTCACAGGCAGAGATATTAAAAAATGTGAAAAGCGGGAGGTGTGTTTCTTCCTTCTGCAAAACTTGGGATGACTTATTGGATACTGAGCTAGAAAAGACAAGTACGATCAGCACAGGAAAACGTGTGGCGTTACATATGCTCTCTGAAAACTCTGCCAAACATAGTGCTGCATGTGGCACAGACAAGATACAGATGGGGCAGCAGGGACGTGGGTGCAGGTTTCGCTGCCGTCTGCCCATGCAGCTCAAGGAGCAGGCTCCGGATGAGGGGGGGGGTGCATCCATGGCAGGAAGAAGGTAAAGCTGAGGTGTTCCACCAGCAGCTTTGCTATTTTGAAATGAGATGCCTCTTGACGTGAATTCTGCCCTTCTCTTCCCCATGAAATCGTCCTCTCTTTTTCTCATGGGCTTTGATGTCCAGTGAGATGGTTATCAAGGGAACGATGAAGAAATGACTGATTCACGCAAATCGCTTGTGTATTTGCACTGTGGTTAGAAAGAGATCATAGGGTCAGTTACATTAGGTCTTGCCTAGACTGAAAAAGGGTGTACAATGCATCAGTGCAGCAGGACTAGAGCCCTTTTCCACTGATGTTTAATAAATGTAGGAAACCATACATAGCTCTTACTAATTTGAACTACTGTACAAGAAATACGGTTACAGGGTTTGATGGATGTATATACTTCAGCCTACACTTAAAAACAGGTTCTGGGAGACAAGGAGCTGTAAATGTCCTATAATTAGGAGCCTAATTTTGATAAAAATCAACCGCTTGGTGGCCCGCATGAGGTTGTCTGTAGCAGAAGCGCTTCTAGCACCAGAGTGGCCGAGGAAAGGCGAGGAACGGCAGGCACGGCACCGCTGGGCTGTGGGAGCCGAGCGGCCGCCCGGTTCTCCCTCCGTCCCGCAGCAGCAAAGGCGGGTGGTTTGCAACTTGGTGCCGTTTTGCACGGCTAGAAGAAAATCTCCAAGGAGCGGGGGCAACGGGAGGCTGAGCCTCTGCTAAACACGAAACACGAGTCGCCCAAAACGAAAACCCTCGGCCGCCGGGGAGAGGGAGGGAG